>JAQQAE010000076.1:0-27510 GCA_029823295.1 Pseudamia nigra | reverse complement strand
CATTTTCCATTTGCTGTGTTTTTCTAGCAACAATTAATATAAACATCATATTGAAATGTCAATAGTTTTAAAAAAGACAGATTCTTACCTTTATCAGGTGCTTGTTCACCCATTTTGTAAAGGTCTTTTTCTGTACTCGATCCCGTTCATCTGCAAAATACAGAAAAACATTGAATCAGACACAGTTTATGAGAATACACTCTTTATTTATATTAGGTTTTAACATTTAAAGGTGAATAGAAGCTTATTTTTGTCAGATGTTTTATGTTGTACTACTTCACAGATGCCCACTGAATAATTAGTGGATTGATACAGATTGTAGGCAGAAAATAATAATAAATGCAGACAGAGAAAAGAGGCGTGAGGAAGTAAACATAATCAGAACTCTCCAAGATACCAAAGTTTTATCCTTGTAGTACAACAAACAGAAGCCCTCACTAGGTGGGAAAATTCCTCTTGACTATGCAGCCTGCATCTGAGTCAGACCATATCAGAGTACATTCACCATCAGCAGATGTGCCCCTATTGTCTAAGAGGGTTGTGTCTCATGTCTGTGACACTACTGTCTCCTCTACTGATCAACACAGCAATTCACAACCAGACCCATTCCATCTTAAACGACACATGCTGTGAAGTGTGAAGACATGGCTCAACTATTGGAGAATGTAATTATCCAACAAGAAACAACAAGATCTTGGCAAGGTGCACACCCACTAACACAACAAACCCTCCCTCTGAAGTTTTCCTATTGGATTTGATACTTACTGAGAAACCACAAGGTGTGCCAGTGCGACCTTTACATGGTTCATTCTGTTTTCTGCTCTCTGATGTGACTGTGTTTGATCTAAAGGTTGTGGCTTCCTCAGAGTTTTCACTGAGACTAGAGCAGATATCTGAACTTTAAAAATGCCACTTGTCACATGTCCTCTGGTCCATTTAAATAAGAAAGGACGTGAACACAAAGTGTTATCAGTTTTAATGGGGAGACCTAACCATGTGCATAGTTACACATGCAGCAACACAAAGCAAGCAACCAGTGATTCAGTAAAATGGAGCCCACAGGCTACACATGTTCTCTCAAGAGGCCGTCTCCAGCAACTTCTGTAAATGTGTTATGGAAGTTGGTTCCCATGGAAACCTTACAGACACTGGCAGACCTCTAACCTATTCATATATCATTTTCAAATTGGAGCTGTTCTTCACAATGTGACCTTTGAGGTTCCACTTCCTTTCAAGTGGCCAGAGTATCACCAGAGAAGTGTGATAACAGGTGACAAACAGACAAACATCACTAAGATGCATTTCAGAGGCTACAAAGCAGTTCCCCACTCACCACATTCTGTTCTCATCATGTTACCAAATCCTGTTTTAACCGCTGCAGATGCCACTCAATCGTTACAAATGCCACTCACGCAAACAAGCTAAATGTTACCAGACACAAACAGGTTTCCCAGAGGTGTGAAGTTTAAAGTGCTTAACAGTAAGGAAACTGGGAATACTGTACTTAATGGTGGGAAGGGGTCACAAAATTATGCAGAACATATAGTCCCCATGAATGTCGGGCAGACCATACTCAAGTAAAAGCACTGTTATTTCATAATTATAATGACTCAAGTAGAAGTAGAAGTACTCACAAAAATACGTAGGAGTAAAAAACACATACAGGAAAAAACTACTCAAGTCGTGAGTAATGTCATCATTTATTGTAACCTAATATCCTGCATTTGAACAGATTATTTAGCATTCAGGTAATAACACCATAAAGTCCACATTAATTGTTATGAAAAAATTAACCAGATAATCCAGAACCAGGTAGATGAAATAAAATAAAACATGAGATGATAATCACTTGATTATTTAGAAAATCATTGCTCATTTTGTCGCTTGGTTTTCTGATTGTTGTCCAAAGGTTATTGGTTATATGTTCATTTTTGTTAACTTGCTTGATTATTTTGTTCATTTTTACAAATTTTGCTGCTTAGTTCATTTTTATATCATTTTGTTAATTGTTTTGTTCATTTTTGTGTCTGTTTGCCTGTTTTGATCAGCTATGTTAGTATATTTGATTATTTTTTCTGATTTTATGTCAACAGAGCAGAAACGCATCATATATGGCTGTTCTTCCCCGTCAATTGGAGGAAAACACATTTTGTGCCAAATTTACTCCCTGAGGTGTGTAGCAAAATGTAACTGAGTAGAAGTACACTTTATTCATCATAAATGTGACTTAGTAGAAAGTATTCTGAAAAGCAACTACTCTGAAGTAATTTTTTAAAAAATTTATCACTCAAGTAAGGAGTAAATGTACAGTACTTGAGTACTATCCACTTCTGACCCCAACGTATGAAAGATAGTGAAGCCAATTATTAAAATGTTTAGGTTTAAGACAGAATCAACAGCTGATAAACAATTTTAAGGAAACGAAAAATTAGATCTCTAAAAACAAATACAGTGCAACACATTGTCCTCCCAATCTACGAGTCAAGACAAGACTGGAACCACAGTGAGTCACTCATCCCATAACATATCCATGCTGCATAAATTGTGAATGGGCTTTGTTGACCAATACAGAGAGAGGAAGCTATTGATGCATTAGAAATGGGGAGTTCCCTCCTATGAGTCCGTGTGGAGAAACACTGGACAGAAATGTCACGTTAACCATCTGTTTGTTTATATGAAACAAAAGTCTGGTGTCGATGACATTCAAATATAAATTTACCAACAATAAAGGCATCTGTCAACTAAAAGGCCACTGTCGTCTCATTGCATTTGACAGATGAGCTTATTTACATACAAAATTGCTCATGTTTCAACGTGATAAGCTGAAACACAATTCAGGCAAACATTGAGTAAAACAGAAACTACAGTACATTCGCTCACTTCTCACAGGTAATTCATGCCCAGCAGCTTTTCCCAAACATCGGAACCAACAGATCCAGATGATACTTTGCCGTTAAGTTATTTTCCACTTAATGACTCCACACTTTTACCTTTCCTGCCATCCGTAGCTTTCAGCATCCCCTGGTAATAGACTTCTTCTGAGGGCATCCTGTCTCTGCCCATGCTGTCACTGGAGAAATTCCTGAACCGCTGCTGCTGAGAGGTCATTGTCACTGTTTCTCAGTTGCGCTTCACACTCAAAAAAATTAAAATATCCTTAATGGTTTTCCCTTCGTAGGAATGTCTGCTTTCTATCTGTCCCTCTGGCCTTTGGTTCGTCCCAGAGTGTGCAGTCCTGTGGTCACAGTCCACTCCGCGCTTCACAAACCTATGATTTCTCTCCTTTCTTGCTTCTCAACCTCCTCACTCCCTGATTGGATTGCCCTTCCTTTCTTCCTTTTTTTCCCCTTTTTACTCCAACTCACTCTATCCCTTTCATACTAAATGGTGCCTGTGGGCTATGAAGTCTGGGCCTGTCCTTGTGTGTGATGTGTGAGTGTGTATTTAGTGGACATGGCTGTGGGTAGGGCTCTAAACACACCCCTTCCTCTTGCAGTGTGCCATGTTTTGCTGAGGCGAGGAAGAAGAAGAGGCGGGGCAGGATGAGGTGTGGTGCTGTAACCTGCATGTATAGCTTAATCACTTCATTTCGCAAGTTAATACACACAAGCTGAGTCACCAGAGACAATAAAAACATAAAAAGCCTGAACTGATAATTTATGTGCTTTATACAACATTGTTATTGCTTAATGAACGATGAACTGTGTGCAGTTAAAATCCTTTAAAGGGACATGAAAAGGTTTGTCTAAATTTAAAAAATAAAGTTCAGAGCATATAGTTCAACTAAAGTTTAACTAATAGTACGTAACATGCACACATACATCCCTTGCAGTTAATACGTAATTACATATTCATGGCATTACTGAGTCAGTTCACACTGAGAGTTACTCACTGTGACTGAAAAAGAAGAGATGGGGGTTGAAATAGTCTTGGGAAGGGTTGCAGGAGATTCCAGACGGTGATGTATAACCACACCCTGAACATCACTGACGTGTTGATAACTTTTACAATCCATGTGTGTTGAAAGTTCAATTGGGAACACGAGCGTCTATGTAAAAACCATATACTGTATATGTATGTGTATGCCTTAAATCAGTGTTTTGAGACTGAGCATTGTCAAATTTCGTGAATGTAACTTAATGTTAAAGGTGCTTGACTGCAGCCAGACTTTCTTTTTTGGCATGATCACCACTGCTTCTCAATGAATTTCTGGCCCTGCGGTTTGTTAATCCAAACAAATCTGAAAAAGAAATACCATCACTTCCTGTATTTTGCTAATTTTATAGGCAATTAGACCAAAATAAAACAAAGGAAAAACTTGTTTCACATGCGGTTTGCTTTGGTCATACAACAAGTTTTGCTTCAAATGTATTACAAGTCAAAGAGTTATCTGACTTCTCAATCCACTGAGCTATTTGTATGACATGCAGTGATGCCAGTTAAAATTTTAACCCCTGCACTGATTTTTGTAGCTGTACAACTAAATCTTAGCTCTTGTGTTTAATGAAAGGGAACTATTACACAAATCTCCTTAATGACAGTCCGCTACATGGTTAGTAGATAATGAAGCTGGAAGGCAGGGTGTGTGTATGTCTCTTAAATCCAGGCTTTATAGCCCTAAGGTGGATATGCATCCCATCTTCCCACCCTGACTGACATCACTTTATCAAGTAACTAAAACCACTTTTTCTTCCATGCTATTGAGCATGACTTGTATGAACATGAAGATACTTAATGTGTCAGTGTAAGTATGCGCGTGTGTGTCTGGATAATACTGACTCATTTAGAGCCACGTTAGCACATTTGGAGACACACCTTTGTGCTTCCAATACAATGTTGGGGCAAGCAAAGGAATTAAGGAGTGGTGTGTGTGCAAGCAATTAGATTCTAAAATGGAAAGTAATCAGAGATTTAATAAAGGAAAAACTGGAAACATTCCTTGTAAATACTTTAACACAACTTTAACAAATTGATTTAGTTTTAATAGCTGTTAAATAGCACAATAAGAGCAGAAAGGGTGTCACACAGTGTATCGATTGAAAACAATACTAATGGTTTTATAGGTTATCTGAGATGCACAAGCAACAGTAGAAGGTAACTGAGAACTCAGTGACGTTCTGGCAGTGGAACATGTGCCGACACCTTTCTAAGAGGGATTTCTAAACCTCATGGGAAGCACTGACGGGGGAACCCACATGAGAAGAGATGAGGGTGCCGAAAATGTGGAACAACTTGGTCATGAGATCTTTCCTCCAAAAAGGACACATATCATTAAGGTTTCAATGTGCTTATTACACTGCTCCCTCTTCTGGCTTCATCAAAACCAGATGGAACACTCAAGCTTTTTATAAGAGGAGAGGGAGCTTGGTGAGCATGTGAGGAGAAAGTGTTTTCTTTTCTCAATGACAATGTCCGAGAATGTCTCACAGTGGAAGTGTCATGGATGTTGGACTTCAGATTCAACACTGATCTTGCAATACCAGCAGCCATTCCAAGTCTGATACACTGAAAAATCTTCTTTGTATATTCTGAATACTGGGGTATAAACATGATGCTTAGGTTAGAGTAAAAGGGACACTTGATCTGATCCACAACAATACTACAGTTATTCAGTTATTAATTCAAGTTCAGTGAAACTCAGATCACTTTAAATATGTTTGATGTCGCCTTTTATCCATTAAGTCTAAAAACTGTTTTGTAATTACCATAAACAAATGTAACCACAGACATCATGGGTTGGTTTTACGCACACCACTGCTTGTGGCTCTTGGAAACCACATTTACCATAAACCCTTGCAGTTCTCATCTTCCTGTGTTGCGCGGAAAAGGACTTAAAAGCATGATTTGCTAACCATACCTTGGTGTTGCCACATTGTGAACTTTGAAAATAGTGCTTCAAATCACTTTTCATTTGCTTTTAGGCAGCACTAAAGGTGGAAACTATGACTTCAGCACATTAAGGGCATTAAATGTGCATCTGGAATTAACTTCAGACAAAATTAATGAGCTTTTTTATTCTCAGAGAGTAAAAAACACAAGCAATATTGATTAGAGGACAAAAAAAATGCAGGGTATACACAGCAAAAGGGTGCACAATACATTTTGAAGCAGAGAATGAACAAGCTTCAGAAAGGCTCTATCCTCCCAGATTATCTTTCATTTTACTGCAGTACCTATCGACCACACCCCACAGCGAAAGGAATGTTGATAAAAGCAAGAGCAGCGTCAACACACCCTGGATTATCAGCAGTTAATTTCTATGAAAAAAGGGAGATGGAAGAGGAGGGGGAGGAGTAAAGCAGGGGGAGGTTGTAGCTGAATCACAGTGTATGAAGTGTCATATTTCTGCTGTGCTGCTTTCTGTACAAAGCTGGTGAATTGAAAATGATATAAAAAAAAAATCATAGAATAGGTCTGGATTTATAATTAAACACTGTTTTGTCATCTTTATTCATCTTTGTAGATTTTAATTCATACATTTTTTGCTCATTTTGTTCATTTTGATTGATTTTATTCTATTTTAATTTTTTTTGCTTATCTTGTTTTGCTTTTTTTGTATTTTGTGTCCCACTTGTACTTTAACTACCTCAGGCTAAAGAATAGGATGTGACAGTTTAATAATAACTCATTCATTTCTACATTAGCAGATTGTGATATTCTCTTAAGATCTAAAAAGTCGACAATATTGGAGGACTGCATCCAAACGTTTGAAAAAACACATGATAAAATCCCATATGTAAAGACTTCAGCAAGTAAAAATGTCAGGTTATTAATTTCAGACACTGACCATTTTTGTGCTGCCAAAGGAATCATAATTCATTAGGTAGAACTAAATAGTAATAATAATGTAGGCCACACAATAAACTCTGTAACCCTTCACTCACAGGGATAGTTGCCATAGTTGTGTCATGACGAGCTGTCTTCTCATTATCCACATGGCTCCCCAGCCTGACAGCAGCCTTTAAATGATGTAGTCAAATTAGATCTAAAGATGAAGGCTGCAAACCCAATTTAACACAGACTCAACAAGCTCCGGGATTAGTCGCAGCAGCTGAGTTTTAAAATAGTCTAGTCCACTGCTTCAGAAGCCTCTGTGGAAAGTCCCGAATGTGGCATTTAACCATTGTGTCACATGCTGATATTTAATTTGGTGAAGTTAACTGTTGCAACAAGATGCAGGAGAACTGCAGATAAGTTGCTGAAGCAGAGTGTGTCTCCCTCTGCAGGATGTAAACTACCAACAAAATGCTGCACTTTGAGGCACATTGATTTAGATTTACTGGGAAGACAAGCATACAATGTATGAACCTATCGTATATCAAGAAAGAGGATTTACCTTTTACTGTGTGATAGCCAGAGGTTAGAAGTATTTTAGATAGTCATACTGATGTGAACTGTATTTCCAGAGCGATGAATAATGCAATGAACAATGCCAAAACACTGTGGGTTTGGATATGACATTTATTCTGCCTTGTTTCCTACACTTTGTAGTCTATCACACCACCTTACTGAAATCCGAGCATGTTTTAATTTCCTCTGTCTTCTCAAGAAAGTTGACTCTGAATGACAATTTTCTCAATATAAGGTATAATTGCACAAACTCTCCACAGCATGCATTTCCCCTTTCCCTTGTGTTTTATTAATCTCTGATTATATCATGTGGTATTTCCCTATGCCACTCAACCCTTGACAGTTTCCAAACACCCAACAACCATAAATGTGGAAAAAGGGGAAGTTGAGATACATTTCCATGGAAACATCCAGAAACACATAGCTGAGTGTAGCTATGAGTTAAGACTGACTCATTTATGGTATTTATAGATGCAGAGATGGACAGGTATCCCATAACTCATAGGTTTTCTGAAAAGAAGAACACCACTGATATGGCTCTCATTCTCACAAAGCAGTGAATTTATTTGGTCACTAGATGGGGCCAGAGCTCAACCACACCCAATGGCTTGAACATACTTTCATTTTTTCTTTCACAAAATTAGTCTACCATTAAAATGTCTTAGATAACAAGATAACTCACAGCAGCGTCAGTATGGTGCAATTTATCTGGTGAATAAAGATAATAGTGCTCTGAGAAGACTAACATCCATTTCATATACTGTATATTTGAGTTACTAATTTACAACAAGCTGCTATAGAAGAAGAGGTCATCACCCTCACCCTGTAGTCAGTCTAAGGAAATCTGGCTTTTTCTTATCTTACCTGTAGCTCTCATCTTTTCTTATCTTAACATTTATAACTCTTACAGCTCCATTTGACCTCTAAATTCTTGTAGTACGGTGCCCCACCTTATCATGGCATGTGCATCAATGTAGTTGGTGTTGACTGTGATGAGTGCGTGGAATAAGACACGTCAATCCTTTTATCACATACTGGGAGTTACAGCAGCTGGAGGCAAATCTCTGTGCATCAGATTATGAAAGGTTCCAAGGACTCAGTTTTGTAATGCGCTTTGTTTTTACAAATTAAAAAAGTATATAAATATACTACTGTTCTTTAAAAAAAAAAAATCAAACTATAACTACCAGTAATTTACAGTGGGACATAGAGTTTGAATTTAAAAACTCTAACTTTAAATACGGAAACATACTCTTTACATTCTGAATAGTAGGAGTAGTACTTAAGGTCAACTCCATGTGAGAATATTATGAAACTGTAAAATACATATTCACTTGGGAATAGCAGGCAAAAAGCTTAACCTTTCCAGAGGTTAAACATCAAAAAGGCAAAGCAAAGTTAAATCTTATCTTCCGTCTATCTGAGCATGGCCCTGCTGATAACAGGTTTATGGTTTCCCTATAAACAAAAGGCCACACCAATAAACTAACTCTTCCCCGCACCTCGCATATGCCAGCTCTGTCCACTCACCTACGCAACACATTTTACTGTACAGATATCTGCTCCTCTCTCCGTATGAGCTCATCTCATGTCGATAATTCTCTCGTTCAAAGTTCCCAAATGTTGCCATTGTGATCCAGATACAAAGACAGACAACAGGTCTTCAAGATTCCCTGTAACCTTTATGAGCGCCACGCCAGCTGGTGAGTGGCAGCTTAAAAAAAGAAACAGGAACCACTTTCTTGCAGATGAGAGCCATCTGTTTTGCCCTGCCCCCTCAATACCGGACACAAAGACAGATAACAGGTAACTCAGCATAATTTGCAAGATCTTCACGTTACTCATCTGTTCATTCATTGATTGTAGCTGTACTTTGCACTCAGTATCGCTAATCCTCTACTGAAATATGCTTAATGATTATCAACTACAAACAGGCTCCAAACTCATTCTGAAAACAAAACAAAAGGTAAAGATGTTTGTATCACACAAGCTCAAATGTGAATCATGTTTCAGCCTATTTTACATTTTTCTATGGTCAGTGTTTATGTTTCAATTTTTGCCGCCACAAGTTATGAGATGGTTGAGAGCATTGGGCTGCGGCTGTTTATGCGACTGCTGTCATATATCATGACAGCTTTAATGTCTCCCTGAAGCGACAGAGCCGTGTCTCCTTCTATATGATTATGCTGGATGAGGCTGTAACTTAGTCTGGACTTCTGAAACGTTCAAAATGTTTAAAAAGTCATCACTGAAATAATATTAATGTTGTCAAAATCTCATTAGCTACACTATAGGAACATAATCTACATAAGTACCTTCACTCAGTTACATGTACTTGAGTAGGTTTTTCAAATAAATGTACATTTGAGTGTAGTTGTTGTGCTGAATTTTTTTTTTACTTTTACTCAGATAGATTTGTGATCAAAACAGCGTTTTTCTACTCAGCTACAGTTTATGCTACCTCAATGAGTAGGAGTGAAAAAGGTTAAATTTAAAAAAATAAATAATAAAAATCAAATCAAAAATTAAATCACAGAATCAACTAAATGAGCAACAAAATAAACCAAAAGTTAACCAAGTGAATAAATAAACAAAGAAAATAATTAAGCAAGTAGTCAAGCAATCAAGTGAAAATTAATAAAATAATAAAGAAATTGAATAAAATAGTCCACAAAATAAGCAACATCAGAAAGAATAATCAAAATAATCAAGAACGTTAACAAAAATGAACAAAATAAGTTACACAAACTGAAAAAGCTATTTATTATGCTGCAATAAATTTAATATTTTGAAGTTACACACTACTTTCGTGTTTTATGAGATATTCTCTAACATTTAATCAAGTACTTATGTTTATGAGAACTGCAACTTCTACTTGAGTCACTGTAATTATAAAGTAACTATACTTTTACTTGAGTACTGGTTGTGTAATGTGTAAGTTAATTAAAATCACAAAAAACACCATCCCCAGGCTAGATCATTCAATAAGGACAACACCTCACTTGTTTGACCAGACACACACCTACTGCTGCCACTCAACTTCAGGATGTGGCAATTTATGACATGGCACAGCTGATCCTCAGTCAAATGTAAAACGCAAAGTGACCTAAATACACTATGTTCTCTTCTTACAGGACAGCGACTTCTGACCTTCGACCACAGAAGCTTCTCTGATCTACTAACACGTTGTATTGACAGTGTGATCAATCAGAGATGCACTTCTGACATGGCTACTCAGCTAGTTTTTGTCCAATTGACATGCTAAAGTAAACAAAACAGGGTACAACGAAATGCATTCAAAGCCTAATTTGTTCTCCTCCAAGAACAATGGTAGGTGTCCAGTAAGTATATTCAGGTGTGTTTTACAGTGTATGAACTCACAATACCTTCTGAAACACAAACAAGCATAGATTTGTATAATCAACTGCTGATGTCATTAAATGCTGTGGCCCAAAGAGTAGTGAGAGACTCCTTAATGGGGGTCACCAGAGTTTTAAATAAACACCCAGCACAGGACCGGATGTGTCTCCATGGCCCCAGTGCTGCTCATAAATAAAACCAACCGTAAATGAACGATCCAAAAGTGTCCCATGTGGCCTTTCCTCTCAGAGTTTGTTAAGTGTTCCCACAGGGCCTTAGAACAATATCCCACTCCCCTTTAGGCTTCTAGGAGCCTCTGAGGCATACATTTACTTTTTATGATATGACTCATGCCTACTAGTTGACCAACAGCAGTAACAGTGGTGAACAGGACTGGGGCTGTTTTATATAAAATCACGTGCCTAGGAAAACACACACACACACACACACTGATGCACGGCGGGTAGAGACGTGGCTGTTTCCAGGAAGAATGCTGGCTTTTCCACAGGCTAGTCCAAAGCCAAAACTCAACCACCACAGCCCACATCGCCCCGTGAGGGTCCTACATTATTCTCTACAGCAGTATTTGTTTGGCAGCACATGTGATTAAATGACAGTTGTGGCTTTAACTAATACCGGAATACTTTACTGAGCATTGTACAAAAAAATGACTTGATACCTTATTTTCAGGCCCCTTTCTAGTTAAAACTTTAGTTAATAGAGTCACCTGTTCAGCCACGTAGGCCTTAGAATACCCGCTGTGAAAATTTTTCAACATCATCATGAGAAACCCTGCAATTTAAGTCATCGTTCACTCAACATGCCTGTAATGTCAACATGCATGATGGTGCTAATATGTCTGAGTTACAAAGTGTGAATGTATGTTGCGAAACATCTGCTACATTATATCCTGCTGGGCCCCTGGAGGGTGACACACCAATTTTGGCAGCATTGGAAGAGAAAACAAACACTCCAAATGAAGCACCTTGTGTGACAGAGGGGTATCTACAGTCTGACTAGGCCACACTCTCTACCTCATAACCTTTCAGCTGATCTGATTCCAAAACAGTTGGAGATGTTGTCTCCTCTGCACATGCTGCATGCTGTGAAGAAAATAACTGGTAGAAACAGACCCAATCCCCATGATGAAGTATCTGTTCTTGTTCATATGTGAGAGTTCAAGCTGAAGGGAAAGACACTGGATAGAGGACGGAGCTGTCACTGTGCAGAATAGATGCCAATGAGTGGGGACAGCTAAGACCAGAAAGCCTCATGACCGGCCTGGACTGAACAGAACAGATCAGTAGGCATGGGAGGGCAGCTGTATTTAACTCTGTATCAAATAATAAAGCATTAACAGATAGAACATTCTAAAATAAATGGCAGGGTCTGATAAAGTGAGATGACTGACGGCCTCAGTGTTATTTCAAACAATACATCTAATATAGATTTCTCACCCGTAAGTCTTCTTATGCAATCTACATGTACGTATGTACATATGACCAATCAAACACCTTATTTATATTTTATCACATCAAAAAATTAAATTATGCAGTGGTTGCTGCCCACTACTAATATAAGGTAGTGAGTACAGGAGGCTAAGTCATGCAAAAATAATATGTGACTCAGGCCCCTCCTGTCAACTTAGATAACATTGCATGGACACTTCCCCTAGATTATGTCAGACTCTTTAATAAATGAGAGATAACCAAACCATTTAAGGATGACTGCTACATTACCAGCATTGAGATAAGATCTAATATTTTCAAAAGGTGTAAAAATACTGCCTGTTTTTCGGTTGTAATATCATTGAACATAAACAGTTTCATGGTGGAGTTCTCCTGTTAAGTGTTACCACTGGGCTGATTCAAGGCCAGCTAAACACCAAGTCAAAAATCAAACTTGCTCATATCATAATGTTAAATACATCAGTTTATAGATAAAGATATCTAGTTTATGGATTTTTTTCCCTAAGGCTTGTAGAAAAAAGTTGCATGCAACTAATCAAAGACAGAGTTTACAGTTTTAGCACCTCTCATTTCTCTGTATTTTCCTTTTTAAGTTTCTCCTTATTTTTATGTGTTGAGGCATTATATATCAACTTTTTTTTTGTTTTTAATCATACATACTACTAATGCCCACCTTAGCAGTACCAATGGTAACATTTGGGATTCATAAATTTGTAATGTGTGTATTTTGCTGTTTAAATTTGTTATGTGTGCACTGAGTGCCTGGTGTCATGTACATTTTTATGTGTAAGCATGTTAATAATAAACTTCATATTATGTTTATTAAAGTGTAAGAGTTGTTTTCAATCAGAGTGATGTTGCATAACCAGACTTTTTCCAGTATAAAACTGAAAGTTTTAACATTTTTCTTCAAAACTTAACATCAGCATAATTTAACACATCATTATACATGTAGCAAAACTTTTGTTAAATTTTTATTGGGAACCACAAATTATGCCACTTTGCATATGGCAGGATTGAATGATGTACTTTTTGTGACACATTTTGTACCAACTTTCCCATAATTTTTTTTTTAGGAATTTTGAGTTATTGCACTTATTAATATAACTTAATATGTAGTAATACCTACTCACAAATGTAAGAAACACACATGTAAGTTAATTAGTTGCTGAATTATAGGCTTCTGAACATGAAACTGATGCCACACAACTGCCTTGATTCTGGCCTATTGTAACTTATGGGTTTATTGTTTTCTTGTTTTAAAGGCTGACAGATGGCTCGCGGAATGGAAGTGCCTCCAACCTGGCAGCTGCTATAAAGAAGTACTAGTAAGAGTGCTCCAACAAACACCAAGTCACCCTCCAGCAATACTACGCGCACTGTGGCATGACTAAACAAGTTTGGGAGGTAACTTAGTAAAACTATGTTTATGACAGCCATCATCAGCCCCTTGGCAATGCAACAAAATAAAATCAGTGGAAGCCAGAGGTGGGTGGAGGTACGCGTGACAGGTCTGTAAGTGCACAAGTCACTGCAACCTGAGACAAATTGAAGGCTCCCATACTGTTTAAGTGTATGACAACTAATCCCTTTTTAACTCCAAATGAGAACAGACACTTCAATCAGTAGCAGCAAAATGGCATGTGAATCTGGGTGGGAAACACACCGTGGTACTTTTTAAAAATCGGTCACATCCCAGTGGACGAAGCTTGACAGGTTTCACGGAGGTTACACAGGAGTGTGACTAATGCACTGGAAGACCATGTTGTACGCGATCTGTGAGGTCTTAGTGCTAGTAATATGATCCAGGTCAGAGTTTCAAAAACAACAAAATAATAAAACATAAAAATACACTTTGATATAAAATGTCATGTATTACATTGGAGATCAAAATCTGCTTAAACAGTTCCAGCACCAGGGACTCCCATTGCTACTTTCAAACTACTTTGTTTTAATATTTTGGAACCTGTAGCTCTTTTACCTTGTCTCTTATGTTTTCTCAAGTGCCAGCACACAATCAGGGTGATTAAGTGCCCCAAAATCACCAGGGTGGGGAGAGTGGGTGCTGGGGGACTTAGAGGGGATGAGAGGACGAGCCTGGGTAATGGTGACAGGTGGGCCTTTACTGGGTGGGTGAAAGGAGGGTGGGTCAGTGTGGGTGTGGCAGGAGTATTTTTAAAAAAAAGGCATTCAGAGCAGGAATTCCTGCTGCTTTCCCCACCCTGAACCTATTACTGCAATCTTCTTCTGGATGCCTCTCACAGTTATTCAGCTGTTTCCCCATTTTTATGACTGTTGCCACACTGAACTTTACCTATGGGACTCTATACATTAAGTGCTACAAAATAAACAGCCACTTTACTCTTTTTAAGCTCACAAAAACAAAGGGGTTTGTCTCATCTGTATGTTCCAATTGAAAAAAAAATCTTGTTTTACTGCTTATCTGATGCACTTGTGACTCATCCTGCTTGCTGCAACCACGACTACATGTTATTATCACCTGGGATGGGCTTGGTATGTGCATTGCTGACTTTCTAAGGCTGATGTCTCAGAGTAGAGAAATTCAGTAAAGTAATGATAAGATTTCTCAGGAATGTCTGGATGGATTTTGTACCATTTCTATCAAGTGTGAAAGAAGGCTGTATTAACAGAGAAGTAAACTAGTATGATACTATGAAATGTCTTGGATATTTTTTTAGTTTTAGTGCTATATTTTAGTGTTAGTGTATTTCTTTTTTAATGCATTACAGATAACATAAGATACGATGCACAGTGACTAAAAAAAGAAACAGACATTTACAGTATTTTCGGCCCAACCATACAGCTCAGCAATTGAAATTATTGTACCAGATGAAGGCAGGTACAAAATAACTCAGAGACACAATAAACACACATTAACTAGAAAAGTTTAACTAAAATAAACTTGAAATGTTGGCTTTGCTTGTTAGTGTCCATCATACTGTATGTCAGACAAAGAAGATAGACACTTCCGAAAGGTATTGGGGATGGGGAGGGGTGACATTCACTGCTCCCTTTGCCATCACCCACTGCCATTCACATAGCAACAAATAATGGAAAATGTAGAAGGGAGCCAACCTTACTCATAATTCACATCTGTCACATTGTGAATGTGTTTAAATATGGAATACGATCCGTGCTACAATAACTGCTCCTTAAAAGTGCAGTTGCGTGACATTGGTGTTCAGAACACAACAAGACTTCACACAGTGTATTTGCCAAACAGACAGCCAGCAGCCAGACACAGTTAGACACAGACACGCCACAGCAACCCCAATCTGTGAACCTACCAGGTATGATCTTCATCTAACAGACCGTACTGAGAGGAAAAGGAGGATGAGAGTGAAGAGAAAGAGAGCTGGACAATGGGGGAAAGAGTCATGAACAGGAGGGAGTCCTGTTTGTACGCTCTGAACTGTCTTCTTTCTCTGTTGTGTTGAATTTTGACAGGCTGTGCCTGCTGCTTAGATCCGTCAGCCTGCTCACTAGTGGCCAAGGGAGGAGGAATGATACGTCAAGCCTGGGGAAAGGGGGCAGGGGCCAGGGGCTCACAGGACTGAGACGGGTGAGTGGCAAAGGGGAGAGGGCGTGAGATGACTGGGCAGCTATAAATATCCACCAGAGCCAGATGATCACACAGTGACACAGTTAGAAACTGATGGAAGCATTCAGGCGGGGCACTTGGCTATACTCGCCCCCTAGAGATACACAAACACAAGCAGACCCTGCTTCTGTCGGCCTCTCATTCTTTGATGATGATGGTGGCAGATATAATCCGTGGGATTAAGTCACATCGATCACCCAGAAAACAGATCTTCAAGTGTCCCCTGTTTACAACTTAATTAACATGTGCTAGAATCACCAGTAAGCCTTAATATTGTCAGCACATACGTAAGTAAAGTTAATACTGACTATTAAACAGTAAATGTATGATAGTACATCATGCAATATTTGATGCAATTTATTAACATTTAAAAAAAAATGTGTTATTTTAGTGTGTCTCCATGGAGAACCAATCTTGTTGAAGAGTGTTTTCTCAGTGGCATTTACAATGTAAATGAGATGGCCTAAACTGGATATGGTCAATATGGACTAAAGAACTGGCAGTAGCTTGAAATGAACAAAAATAGCAACAAAGCTAAGAGAGATGAAAACCGAGAACCAATACTGATGGAATATTTACTAAAACAAATTGTCTCACACATAGTTTAATGATTGACAGATTGGAATACAGTTAATATGGCAGGAACTTTTGACCCCCATGTGTTTATCCATCCGTGCTTTGGGATCACAAGAATGCATAACACTTTCTAAGTATAGCATGTTTTAATATGGTGAATTGTGGCGTTGACAAGTAGTACCATTTTTGTGTAATGCTGAGAGCAAGTCCACAAAATGTCTAGAGAGCAAAGCTGGGATTTTCTTCTCATATGAACTGTGGACCCTATAGATAGACATGTAAAAATGGGGCAGATATACTGAGAAACCATGTACTGTAGGAGTTTCACAAAGGATTGCAGAGAATTCCTCCACGGACATCCTCATGTGCCTTCATGAACCCCTGAACTTAATGGAACCTCATGCTCTTCTCATTCATGTTAGGATACGTTCTAAGCTATTCTAAGCTTGTGTCCACAGGGAAATGGTACCTCATCTCAGTCAACATTTGCAGAATGTGGAATGTCTGTGTGCTAATGTCCCCTACGCTCCACTACTTATCTCCAAAAAAGCAGGTGCAGAGGTGTCTTTTGAGGAAATGCTATAAAAACTAAAACTTAAATACAAGGGTGAACTTTAGACTATGGATATCCATTTTCTAAAGCAGGGTTAAGCAATTTCACAATGTTAGATGCGATCAGTTTTAGTGTTTGTGTCATATAAACCATAACACTGTCCAAACTGCTCAACCAAATACCAGCATTATTGGACTGTTCATAAGACTAATGCTGCATGGGTGGCCAGTTTAACTGATGCTTACTAGAAGTCTTCAAGCCTTTATGTGCTGCCGGTGAAGAAAATGACTGATCAACTAATGACCTCAGAAGGTAAAGAACTGCTGTAAGTCCGTGTGTTGTGTTTGGAGCTCTGACCCTCAGTAAGTCTGATTTACACAGATGCTTGAAAAACAGTGTAAACACTTGTTTTGGCTCAGTGTAAAACCAACAAAATGTAATGAATAATACTACTGGTGTCAAAGCCGTATGTACAGTTAGCAATATACAGACATAAGCTTAATTCTTGAAGGAATGGATTTGTATTGAGTTTCTTCTAACTGCGGTCAAAATATATTTTTAATATTGGCTAGATATAATGTAAAAAGCAATCACACCACAGCCTAAGCCCTCCAGAAACCTCAGAAAATTAGGGAAACCTCATTACAGTTTTCTTACATCTCGCCTGTATTGTATAAGAAGTGAAAGATCACGGATTGTGATTCTACCTCAAAAGAAATGTTTTTGCCATATTGCTTAGCCCTTCCCTAAGGATTATTAAACAGAAAACTTGAAAATCAAGAACTGTTCCTCCATCATCATCTTTTTCACACAGCTTAAGTCGTCTTAGCCCCTGTAATAAGGCCCAACAAGTATCTAGGGAAATGACTAAGATTAAAACCATTTTGGCCAAACCCTCAATATATGCTATTAATTTGTATTCCAGAGAGCTTCTGCAGCTTGAACTGAAGGGGGTTAACTATGATTGTGCTCTAGCACATTACTTTTTCTGCATCATTGTCCAGCCTCTATTCACTATGCTGCCGCAGTCACACATTAAACTTGATATGAACAAACTTGCTTGCCAACACAGTTTGAACTGGCAACAAAAACTCTAGTGTTGTTACAGCTCATATGGCTGACTCAAGAAAGAGATTGTGTTTTGGTTCCTCCAGAACCAGAAACTTGTGAATTATTTGCTTCATCATGAATTTTGCATAAGGATTAAATGTAATTAAAAAAAAACATTTTACAAACTATACAAAGTAATCAAAGTATTGTAAGTACTTGAAATATTGTTGTGTATTGAAGTTATAAAAGGCAGAAAGAAGGGAAACAGCTTTCTTCTTAAATTTCAATCCGAGTCAGAATTATATTTATAGCACTGGCTTAATCTTTTGAATCAACATGTATGTCTTGGCAAAATGTTTGCTGAGTGTGCCTACATCTCAGTTTCTAAATCACAGGCTGTATAATGACATTTATGATGTAAGATTAAAATATTAGAAGTGATTTCACGAGTGGAGGCAGCAGTAAATGATAGGACATGCCAGCTAAGATGACTATGGTACTTTGTTTTGAGCAAAACATCACTGTCGACCAGGAGCTGAAACAGAAAACGGATCCACTCAAGCTGCCAAGTGACAACACAGACATCTGACAGATGGCATGACTTTCAACAATTATATTTTTTCTCCATTTTTCATCACAAAAAAGTCCAGACTCATAATTCAGGCCCTGAGCTTTGAGAATGGCCTGTGTGACTCACAACATCAAAATGATACACTATAATGAAAGACATTGAGCTGCAGAATACCGTCCCTGTTCATTTGAGTGATCACACGAGTATGCAATGGGCCTGTTTCACAGACAAAAACATAGGGGACCTCAGTGGCATGTGTGGGATGTGATTTAGTCTAATTGCCACTGGTGCCATGTGTGGGTTGTGTCTAAACATTTCCCAAGCACGTCCAGCACTTGCTGCAAAGTGTTTGTTGAAGCACATACAGAAAGTCAATTGAAATCAGACGTCCACGGACAATCTTAAACTGTTTTGCTAAAATATAAATCCAAGAAACAGAATTTTGTGGCAGATTCCATCATTCTAACATGCATATAACTTGCATCTGCTCACCAACTAAGTAGCTTATTGCAAACAAAATGTCATATGCACGACTATTATAAATGTCTGCCAAATGTGTTTTTTGGTAATTAATCACCATTCCTGTGGGAGAAAAAAAAAAAAAAATGAACCAGTGCAGACAACTGCTGTGCTACTGCCTGTCATACAGCATATCTCCATTAAAACATAAGACACTAGGTTTTAGTAAAACACTTCTCACTGTAATCTATGTAACAAAACAATGGATGTCAGTGGACAGCAGATGTCAGCAGTGGGTCAGCAAACACTGGTCAATTGACATCCATGTGTGATAACATCATGTCTGAAGCTTCAAAGTCACTTTAACAAGAAACAATGAATTCAAATTTAAGTAAATTAATTACTTTCTAGGTCACTTGAGTTCATCTTTACAAATGCTGAATAAATATTATTTTATCCCAAGTTGCTTGTATGTCATGTAGATGTGGGTCATAAATAAAGATTTTAACTGACTGTAAAAGATTTCTTTCTGGATGAGCACTCCATATTGGACAGAATGCAGGCTCCTAATTGAATCCAGATTTGCTGTCACGTGTGGAACCAAACAAACACACCCATAGAACTGTGAGCAAGCCATTCCAACTTCCTGACTCTTTGTCTGTTGCTCACACCCACAGCAGACAACGCCCATGTGAAATCTTGCTACACAGCTACATAGGTCTACAAAAATGCACAAAATGGTGGAGTCAACACTGAGCATTCATTTTGAAAATTGTGAAATATTGAACATCTGCAAATCTTCACATGAAATCTCACATGACCATGTGTCACCATTATGATTTTATATGGGCAATGTCAGTTTCACTTCATCCAATACAATTCCAACAACAAATGGCATATTTTCTGGAACTCTTTCAAACTTTAGAGGCCACCTTCCAAAACTATTATCACATACATACCATTACATAATGGTATGCAAAGGTCATGTTTGTCTCTCACGCAAGACAGATGAGATAGGCATGAGCAGAAACCACTGCCAAGAACAGCCTTATTGGAGCAAGGAGGAGAGAGACTCCCAAAAGCACCACACCTCCTCTTAGTTAATCTGGCTTGAACTCACACACAACTGTCTCAGAGGGAGCAGGCGTTGCTGAATCTCAGCAAACAGCCCCACCTTGTTGGAATGGCTGCAGGTCTGCATTCTCTCATATGGCAAACACTCAGAGATGGCTCCAAAGTGCTCACTGTTTTTCCTGAAACAGTGTGCAATACTATCAAATAAACCTGGAAATCCCCACTTAAAAAAAATTGTTTTTTTATGCAATGCTATGCTGTAGTATCTGTACTGATGCAAATACAATTACAGCTTAATAATGCTACATCATGATTTATTTTATATTTAAATACTAATGCTCCGAGTTGATTATAGCTTTCACCTATGAATAAGTTTAAAAAAAGGAATTGATGTCATAATGCCTGTGTGAAAAGTGAGTGTCTTAAATACACTACAGGGTGTGTTCAGCAGTGTTACTGATACCATCTATTTTAACACACACATAATTAAATCACAGTAACATCTCAATGGCCCCTTCTCACCATCTCCCTGAAACTGATCCTAAAGAAAGACTCGAGTCCCTATCCCAACATAAAGCATGGGCTCTGTAATATGTGAGCTATAAACTGCCATTAAATTATTCAAAACAATAGTTTGAAGAAAAGTCAGCAGAGAATTAGAGTCAATTTCACCCAGCCTAAAACATTCAGTACATAAAAGTTTGGGAGAGCAACAATACAGACAACATCAACAACCCTAAGACATCCCACACCTCAAAGAAAGGTGAAGCAATTACATCACATGCTCAGGCAAGAAGGTAGGATTCAAACAAACCTTCAACAAAGTTGGGCCAGGTCTTCTCCTCCGGCTCCTCCAGAGAATGGTCCCAGTCTGTCTCAGGTGGTGCTCCTTGCAGATGGGCCCCTGCCGCCCCTGTTAAAAGTGCACGCTCAATGGCAATTGCTTCCAAAACATCCAGGTCCAGTTCCTCTTCTTCTGTTTCAGTTTGTACAGGTGGCGGTGGTGGTGATTGTCCCTCTGCTCCCTCAGGACTGATGAGCTGTTTCACCTCAACTATTTCTTCTACGACTACAATTTTCCTCCTCATGTTTGCTTGGTCTATTTCAGAGATGGACTCACAGTTGTCCACACGTTGAGGCTGAGCCGATGCAGGTGTGTCAGTGGCAGAGGGTGTGTCCTCCTCCGAGTCCCTCTTCTTCTCTTCCTCCTGCTCTACGGCCTCAGAAACAGAGAGCTTTTTCTCTGTGCTGCGCTCTGCTGCCTGAGTGACCGAATGTTGTGCAACTCTGGGAGGCTCCCCTTGCTTGGTGAGGGGGCTGGCCTGTGTGTGAGCTACAGCTGCCTCTGCTGTTACTGCTGGTGCTGCTGACGCTAATTCTCCGGCTATGAGTGCTTCACGCACACTGGAGGATGTTTTTGGTTTCGGAACCTCCTGCTTGATTTTTTCTGTTAAGACCAGTACTGGCTCCACCTCCCTTTTGTCTGCTGGGGCCTCAGAGAGCACAGCTGCTGCCTGCCTGATTTCCTCACTGCACATTCTTTCAGAACTCATCTTTGGCAAAACATTCATTTCTCTCAGCTCACAGGGCATGACAGGGCCGCCTGTGGCTGTAGGCTTAGGCAGTTCTGTGACCTCAGTCGATGGCAGAGCTTCTGCTTCAGGCTTTAAGTTCACAGTGTCTGAAATTAGAACCTGCTTTTTCCCTTTCCCCCTTTTCTTAGCCTTTGAACAATGCTCTGCAGCAGGCACAAGGGATTTAGATGCAACGGTAGATTTCTGAGTTTCTGACAGAGCTGCAAGAGGTTTTTCTGCAGTTGTTAAAATTTCTTGTATGAGCTCAACTTTAGTTATTTTTTGTACTGTCACGGTTTCCTCTTTAGTGACAGTGGTTACAGTTGTCTCCACATGGTTTATTTCAGAAACTGACTGGTCCTTAGGGCAAGATGGCTGCAGAGTTATTGTGCTGACATAGTGGTCTTCAATAGTTTCTGTTGCTTGTGCATTATCTTGAAACTCCACTAGGGGCACTGCAGGGCCCTGAGAAACAGTTTCTTTAGGGATTTCCTTTGTAGGATTCTCATCAGTTTCTTTTGATTTTTTCTTAGTTTGCCCCCCATTAATACCTTTTTTATCCACCATATTTTTCTCCAAAGCCATCGGCCTTGTACTGCAAGCTGGCTGAAGGATATTTTTCTCCACAAGAGGCTTCTGCTTAATTTCTTCTTTCTGCACAATTGTGTCTGGTGCATTCTCAGTACTGACATTCTTGGATAACTCTGCAGGAGACTTCTTCTTCTTTCTCTTAGATTTAGAGCTTGCCTCAGTGACTTGTTTCAAAGAAGAATCTTTTTCAAGTAACAAGGTGCTTTGCGCTGTAAGGGCCTCTTGTGGCTGTACCTTTTCAAGTTGGTTGACCGGAGGAATCACCTTTACATCAGCTTCAGCCTGCTCTGTAATTATCTCTTCCACAGTAGACTCTCCCTGAGCTGGTTTGGAATTTTCAGCACTGGTAGCAGTTGTAGGGATAATCATTCTGCTGACTTCAGTTTTAATGTCAAGTGTTGAGGACTCTGTCACAGTAGTGCTTTTCAGAGGCACTTCATTAGTTTTAGGCATTACTGTGACATTTACTGAGGTTACTTTAGCAGCACTGGGGTCTTGAGGTATTTCATCTTCAATAGTAGACACAACTGGCTTGCCTGCTGTACCGTAAGGAAGGTGGTCTGTTAGTTTTGTGGTTTTCTTGGCCATCACGTCAGCTGTTTTGGATTCAAGTGGTGTCTTCACTTGTTCAGAATTTGTTAATTTGTCATTCACTTTTCCTTCCTTGATTCTGTCTCCATCTGTGTCCGTCATATCATGTTTTGTGACAGCAGAGGTGGAAGTGGCAGTATCAGTAAGGAGAGTGGTAACTTCCTGAGCAGGTGTTGGTTTAATAGCTGCCTGAGGATTTTCTTTATCCGTTAGAAGTACAGCAGTCACCTTGACTTCTGCAGATTTAACTGGATCCATAAGCACCTTTTCTGTCAGAATTTTCTCTTCTCTGACCTCTGTAACAGAGAATGAGTTAACTAAATTACTGGCATCCATTTCTGGATGCTTCAAAGACTTTCCTCCAGCAATCTTGGGCTTATCCTTAACCTTTAATGTTGCAGCACCTGGAGTCACAGCAACTTTTAATGGCAGGGCTGTTTTCGAATCCACCGCAAACAGACTGGTCTCAGATGCATCCTGTTTCAAAGCTGGTTTCTGAACATGGACAGGGCTTGTTACCTTCTCCTTCTGTACCTCAGCAACTTTTTTTTCCCGTGTGATTGGTCTTTCACTGCTGGCATCAAGCTGCTGGTGGTAGACTCTTTTTACCCTGCACTCCTCAATATTCACTGCTTCATCCCTGAACATTTCCCTCTCTCTGAGAAGAGGTTCTGGCTTCTCCTCCACTTCCCATGATGCTTTTGGTCTGACTGGTTCTGCAGCCAGTGGACGACCCCTAAACCTGGGGGTTCTATCAGGATAGCCCTCTCTTTGTCCAGGACCAATCATCCTACGGCGGTAGCCTTGACGCTCAGCAAGTGCATCCTGGTTTTCTACATCACCCCTTCGTCCAGGCTTGGGAACATAAGTTGTAGGACCTTCCACAGTCTGGACTTGTGCAACATGTTGCTTAATAGCTAGAGTGTGAGCTGGTTTTCGAATCCTTTGCAGGGAAGAGGGAACAATCTCAGGGGGCAGGTGGAGGTAGTCACGCAGGTATACAATGCCTTCATTTGTCAAGTACCAGTAAAAATGTTGCCAGGCAAATGTCTCCTTCACAAAGCCTCTAGACTTCAGAGAACCCATAGCACGGATTACTTGTAGGTTGGTTACATCTTGTACCTCAGGGTGCTTAATCTGAGGCCTCTTGTCTTTCCTGGCCACCATGACACCATCTCGAAACAAGATTTCATAAATGGCCCTCAGGTCCCTTAGGGGCATCAACATCCCTGCCACCATTATGCTTTATATCAATATACTCTCAAACTGAAACTCAAACCTACAGCATCAAAAGACAATTAAACAAACAGCCTCACGTCTCGTGAATGACTCCAGCGGCAAAACTTGCTGTCACGTGCTTCCCAATTCTGTTAGAAAAAAGCAAATAAAAATCCTTGTTGCTTTCTCTTTCTTGTGTTGTTTCTTTGATTATTGTGAAGAAAAAGAAAATATTCCTCTGTAAAATCTGACTGAAAAAAGTAAAAAGTAGGCTCTCCCCCTACATTCAGCGTGGCTGGGAATGAACAGTGTCTGTTCTGCCGAGATGGCAATGACAGAATGGAAGAGAGGGAGTGTGTGAGAGTGTGTGTAAGAGAGAGAGAGTGAGACACACTTCTCAGTCTGGCTCCTCCTACCTTCTCTTGCTATTTCTTAGGAAAGAACTGATGGAAAAAAATTCTCACTAAAGTAAATAGTACAGCAGGAAGTAGGAAGCAAAAACGTGTCTGGAATCATGTGATGAATATGACTAAAGTCAAATGAATGGCACAACACACCTATGGAGTGTGTTTGAGCACATGTTCAGCAGCTCTGTGGTTTTTAAGGAGACGCCCACAAAAGCACACGCCTCCCATATAATGTACACACATCTCTAAACACACCAAGGCTGCTTGACATAAACCCTTTGACAAGTTACACATGTCAGATCAATGAATGGACGCCACTAAGCAGGAATATATTATTGAAATAACCTACAATCATGCCAAATGGTCACTAAGGACAAGGTATAGTTTTACACTTTTCCTGATCAGATGTCACTGAAGACCTTTTACTCTACACACAGGGTGTGGTTTGCAGATCTAATGACGCGGTCTTTGTCATTAGATCTGCAAACTAGAATGTGCCTAATAAATCCAGGCTACAATTACAAAGAATAAACATGAAACATCAAATATATATTTTAGGACATTTAAGGCAAAAATATTAAGTGCTAAAGTCACACATTAGTTGTCTAACCCTATTTCTGATTTTATCTGAAACAAAGTATATGATGGTAACTTCAGCCCTATTTATATGTGTGTTTGTTTTAGTGTCACCAAGCAAATAAAAGTAGATAAATTGCTCAGTGTTTCCAACTGCAGTTTATTTAAGTGATGCAACAGGCTGTAACAACTTTAGGCAACCTAAAGTAGTGTTGCTGCTTCAAACACCTCGATTTAGCTGAGAACTAAGAATCTCTTTTGCACTAACTATATAAAGAACTGTGCATTATAGCTAACCTTTTCAGCACTCCCAGGAACATGATATCAGATTTCTATCCCTAGATCGCTTCTCTCTGTACATCTGTCTCCTGTTTGTCTCTCTGTGTCAGTGAGTGTCTCCTCATGGCCAGTGTCCAGTACAAGTGAAACTTGAAAGAAAAGCAACAATTGTCAAATACGCAGAAAGAACACAGAGAAATAATATAGTACAAGCAGAGTAAGCAGACCGATGTGTACTAAAACAGTGATCTAGTTGCAAAGTTGCAGCTGTGCTGAACGGTCAGCACTGAAATGATGAATTCCCCCTGCTGCTACAAACCACACCACTCCACATCCAAACACTGAAAACAGTTTACATTTCATTTACCATGGTAACAAGCAAATGAAGTCAGCAGTTATGACTGTACCTCATATCCGCTTTCAGGACTGAATTGGAGCAACAGGGGATAAATCTGTCTTTGTGGACAGCTGGACTTCACTTCCAGAGGACTTGCAAAGGCACTATGATCTAAAATAAGCCATTATACAATGCTGAGTATTAACATTTAAGAAAATCATCTCGAAAATCATTCTTGCCGGACTGGATAACTGCAAAGAAACTGACGTGAAAAGAACAGATGCTTCATGCCATGTCAGGACTTATGCCTTCTATCACAGATATGCTCTAAGGCACCTCCTATAATCTCTATTAGGGCATGTAAAGTGATGATTCAACCTGCAAGCAGAGAACCTTTCACTCAAGGGGGAAAAGGAATTATCAGGTTTTACAGCAAAGACATTCTGAAGCAGAAGACTTCAAAAACTGGTTTTGCATGTACAGTATACCCTTGGACTAAAATTTCATGGAGATGTTATCTTCCTCAAATCTTTTGCCATTTTGCACACTTTCGGTAGACATTATGAAAACTCTGAGAAAAACAGAAATAAATGCATTACACACAACAAAAATATGTGCCTGCTGTGTTATGTCAACAATTTACTTTTCAAAATAATTGTAGGAGCATTTGGAGTAATTAGCATCAACATGCATTGTGCCTGACTCTCTGTAAATCACATCAGCATAATTTCATAAATGCATTAGCAGCACATGCACAAAGTGCTTACTGAAGTTCAAGCATCTCATAGTGATGTGCTCTGGCCTCTAGCTCAGTGACTTCATTCATCTGAATATCTCATATGCCTGCTTCAAGAAATTATTACACCACTTTGCTGCTTTTACATGCACAAGTTGCATAAGTAACATAATGACTGATCAGGAAAATAATCCCAGGAGAAGGCTATCATATATTCAAACTATAGAACTAATGCCACCTCATTTTATTCTGACTATAAACAGACAAGGCCGAAGCCAGCTACAAATGAAAGGATGATCTGATTGACTGAAGCAGATAAAAGAGTAATAAGACTTTCTCACACTGTGTCTGAATAGTTTCCTGGTTCATATCCACTTCTGCTCTGATGTTTCAGACCTCCACATGTCCCAAAATAGACTTGCCATCAACAACTGGTCGCGACTAGAGAGTTGGCCATGTAAAAGCCTTCTACTCTCTATGGGCCCTGCACACGTGCCCCCCTTTTCTGTTATCAGATACAACCACTTCAGCCACTTCCAGTGAAGGCGAATGTCACAAGAGTCTTTCCTACAGAATACACTGTAGAAAGTACATGTATTTAAAAAAAAACATGCAAATTCTATTCTGTGACTAAAATAAAGAATAAATACATAAATCTGTCAAAATCATCACCCTTCTACTAAAAATATAAAATACACCAAGTAAATTCAATGTGATCTATCAGTTCAACGTTGGATCAGTAGTTTATTGTTGACAGATAAATCAGATTTCCATGCTATCACAGTGTGTGTGCTAAATGCACCACATGAGAAAAATCATTTTATTAAAACCTGTCATACAGTATATATTGCTTTGTTAATGTGTGGAACTGTAACTGTCTGCTAATTGTGCATTGAGAGGGTTTTTTTCTGTGCGATCATAATCTTGCTCACTTATGAGTTCTATTTTTATAACTATACTTTTTTCTCTCTGCCTAATGTGTCACCCCCCCCCTTTTTCCCCCCACTGTATGAGGCGCCTGTCGGCCGCCGCATCATTACGGAGCGCTTAACATGAGCACACCTTAATGTCAAGTAAAATTCCTTGTATGTGTAAAAGCATGCTTGGCAATAAAGTT
>JAQQAE010000075.1:0-46524 GCA_029823295.1 Pseudamia nigra | reverse complement strand
TAAATGGTGACAGGTGTGTGCTGACTCCAATTTAACATGAGTTTGAATGTAACTGGTTAAATCTGAACACAGTCACACCCCCAGTTATAAGAGGGTGTGCACACTTGTGCAACCTCATTATCTCATTTATATTTATTTTTAATTCACCTCCCTGAAAGATCTCAGATTGTCTTTCAATTGCGTTGTACAGGCTATAGGTCACATTAAAGGTGGAAAAAGTTGTGAATTTTTTTATCTTGGTGTCACCTTTTTACCTCACAAAAATCTGGCATTTAAACAGCGGTGTGTAGACTTTTGAGATCCACTGTAGAGTGGGTTGTTAATCAACTGGAAGGGTTGGCAGTTTATAGCTGGCTCCTGATGCCCACATGTTGAAATGTCCAAGGCACCGGACACAAATTGCACACGCTGTAAGAGTTTATGCAGCGAGAGATTTTATGCTCGAAAGACAGAACAGACATGACTAACAACAACCATGACCTTTGTCCATCAGAATGATTGCAACACAATGTACAGTATTGCAATGAAAATGGCATTAAAACTGCTTCACTAAAAGAAATAACTTGAAATTCTCCTTCTCAAACATTAAATACTAAGCCAATAAATGGGCAGTAACGGTAAACTCAGATTTCTCAGATTATAATTTCAAGTCGTTTGTTTAAAAAAGCAAGTTCATTATTATTGGTTATATTCTAAACTTTGTGTCGTGTAAATTTTAGCAGAATTTAATTAATTTCTGGATGCATTTCTCACACAGTGCTGTTTCAAATAACTATATGCCAGGCAAACAGAGTCCATGCAAATAACTAAAACCAATGTGCTTCTAGAAGTGTCAGCATTTGACAAAGCGCTATCCAGTGTGTACGCATGCGCAGCGCGCCTTTGAAAGGAACTGTGTGAGAAGTGAGTGAAGTGGGTCGGGACTTGACACGGAATCTGATTTGACTCTTAGTAAATCTGCAATCCTGTTTTCAGGATGTAAGGATAGTGACTATGCTAAAGGACATTTTCGTCGTGTTTTGCAGGCCGTTGGTGTAAATGTTGCAGATTTTCTTCGAGGCATAGCCCCATGCTCCGCACAGCCACACCGCTGGCCCCGACATCACCGTCACAACTTGGGACAGAGGCAGGGCTAAGAAACACCAGCTAAGTCCAGGTAAACCGATAAATATTTACTTAGTTTAACCACTAAAGGCTGTATATTACTGCGGCCACAACGGTAGCAATCAGTGGTATTTCACACCTGTTTTTGCTGTTGGCTGTGTAACAAATGGGTGAACTGCTTTCTTGCTGCAGAAATGCTAATAATAAACAATCACGTCTGCTAACCGGATAGCATGCTATGCTAGCCACAGAGTTGCATCAATAATCAATTAGCCGATGTTTTTAGTAGCAGGTAGCTAGCGAGTGTGACTACAATTGTCTATTTACAATGTCTTATTCCTGTTTTATACCCTTCACAATAAGATCACAGGACAATTTTGTTAAAAGTGTGTACCACTGAATTTTAAAAGCGACATAATCATAAAGATGTCGTTTTTCAGATCAGTACCCAAAGGAGGCATCTCCTGCCACCCAAAGATGTTAAAATATTATAAATTGTCTCAATAACCTAGTTTTACTACAAGGAATAAGAAATTATATATAGATAATTGTCGACTTAATCGATAGTTTTACTGCAAGTAAAACTTTGTAGCACGTTGATGTTTATCTGTAAAAAGCAATATTAGAGTTTGTGTTAACTTTTATTCAGTGTAGTAATAAATTAACAAAATATAAAAAACCCACATAATTATCAAAAAAGATGATAGCAAATCGATACAAAGTGATTAAAATTAGTATAAATCATTTTAGGTCTGAATCCTAAGTTGGTAAAGGCAGATTTGGACATTTAAAATCATATTCATATCAATCATCATATTTATACCTGTGATCATCACGCTATTGTGTATCTTATAAAACATGCAAGTCAGAATATCTCAGTGTTTAGGACACCAAACTGTTAAAGGTCTACTCATTTCTGCCTGTAGATTAAGATACAGTAGCATAGTCACATGAACATTGTCCTATTAGGTGTGATTAATAGGAACGACGAAAATATGGACACAAAAATGTACACAATTTTGTATAATCCTTTCTTTATTGTAATATCAAGCTAGATCTGACTCATTTCGTGCCATTTTTTTGTTTTGTTTTTAGAAAATAAATTCTTTGACTTAAGATATGAGACTATCGTATTTTGGGCAATACACCCAGTCCTTACTCGTGCAGGAAGCGCTTTGGAAGCCTGGTGCTTTTATTTTGAAGGTGGCAGGTGGCATCTCTTCCCATTTTACAGTCTTGATATGAACTTGACGCAGCTGCAACAAACGGCAGCCAGACTGACGCCGCTAACTAGCACAGCGAGCTAACACTACACCTGAAACTTTTATGTTCGACACTAGAAATAAAAGTGCCGTTTGGTCAAGTAAATTGTAACAACAACGCTGTACGTCGGTAAGTAGTATGTGGTTGAATCTTTTCACTTGCAGCGGTATCATTTGTGGTTTATGCTTTAAGCCCACCACCCACATTCAAAACAGAAACAGTGTTTATCGGGTTTAGACGAGATATCATCTGTCATCATGGGTTCACTGTTGCAGTACATTAATAACATGTCAGTCAGTGTAATTGGCCATCTATAAAGGCAGGCAAACATTCAGCTTATTTTAAAGCATCTTTACAAGTCCTAGATACACAACACGTGGTGTTGGAAATGTTCACTTAACATAATTAGAAATGTAAATGTTAAGACTGCACTTCTTGAAACATTACATTGTACGTCAGTGTTTACTGTCAGGGTTTTTATCTACCAATACAAAGCTTAGGCCAAGCTATTTGGGTACCAATTATGGTAATTGTAGATTTGGAACAGCAGGACTAACTACATTTATGCTGGTTCTGCTGGAGGTTTTTCCTCTTCCGTTAAAGGAAGTTTTTCTTCCAACTGTCGCCACTGGCTGGCTCTTGGTGGTTCTGTTGGGTTAACTCTCTGTATCGTTTTGGAATTATGAAGTGCCTAGAGATAATCTTAAATTATGACGCTACACAAATAAAATTGAATTGAAAATTTTACTTTTTTCTGCTTATAATAATTGTTTTTGTTTCCCAGTTTTTCAGCAAATTTTATTATTAAGCATCTTGGATGCATGTAAGAAAATTGAATTAGCCGAAAATAATGCAAAATTATATTTCTAATGTAACATGTCAAAATAATAATCACTTTGAAAGACCTTTAATTTCCACAGTCATACAGCTGAGTCTTCCACAACTTGGTGGTTGAACTCAAACAGCACCAAAACTATCCAAAAATTAAGAGAAAATTTTACAGAACTGAGTAGATAGATTATTAACATGCACGTTGTGTTTTTTCAGATCCTGTCACCTTTCTTCATCTGATGTTAAGCAGTCTCTGAGCCAAGATTTGAGTCAAGTAGGGCTGAATATTTCTTGAAGATCTGTACAGGCATCCCGATAATGTGTTGCACAGTGTAAATAACACGTGCAAGCAAATACCTGCATAGTCAGAAGAACTCCCTCATTTTTGTCAGACACCACAGTGAAGATGTCTATCACAAACACACCTACCAGCAACGATGCTTGTCTCAGCATTGTGCACAGCCTAATGTGTCACAGGCAGGGAGGTGAGAGTGAGACTTTTGCCAAACGAGCCATTGAGAGTCTGGTGAAAAAGCTCAAAGAAAAAAAAGATGAGCTTGACTCACTCATCACAGCCATTACCACCAACGGAGCCCATCCCAGCAAGTGTGTTACCATTCAGAGGACTCTGGATGGGCGACTCCAGGTATGGATGTTATACAACATTACTTCACACAATGTTGTCTCAGCTGGCATAAAGTTTATTCAAGAAATTTACACAACATGATTTCTTGTTTTACTTATATTTTTGCTCCCAGGTTGCAGGGCGCAAGGGTTTTCCTCATGTAATCTACGCTCGGCTGTGGCGGTGGCCAGATTTACATAAAAATGAACTGAAGCACGTCAAATACTGTCAGTTCGCCTTTGACCTCAAGTGTGACAGTGTGTGTGTCAACCCATATCACTATGAGAGAGTGGTGTCTCCTGGGATAGGTTAGTACCAGACATACAGTGGATTTATAAATTAGTTTCTATTGACAATTTGATTCTTCACTATCAAATTTACAGTGTAAATGCCAACATTTCAGTTTCACTGGGTGATGTGTATGAAATGAAACCAGATGCAGTCTACATCACCAGGACCGGGTATTAAAAAGATTCATTTGATAGTAACTTGTTTTACCTACATATAATTTTCCTTATTTTCCAGACCTATCAGGACTGACACTGACGCCAGTGTCTGGTCCCAGCTCAGCACTCATGGTAAAGGATGAGTATGATTTTGAAGGTCAGCAGAATCTGTCATCTATCGACGGAGGGCACTCGATTCAAACCATCCAGCATCCACCTTCCAGCAGTCGGCCACCTCCCACAGAGTCATTCACAGCGCCAAACCTTCTCCCACCTGCTGAGGCATCCACTTCTGCCTCAACGTCATCCTTTCCTGTCATTGCTGCTGGATCAGGCAGTAAGACACATTCAGCAGAGTTCTCTCTCCAGATTTCACTTTAGACACAAGAACAGAAACCCAGTCTGAAGTCCTTTATTTAAACAGCAGGTTGTCAGCGTTATTTTTATTTTTTAAACTCCCACTGACTGCTTCATTTCTCCTCAGGTGCAAGCTCCACTTGGTCCAGAAACAGCAGCTTCACCCCCAACATATCTCACCACACTAATGGTCATCTACAGCACCATCCTCCAATGCCGCATCCGGGGCATTACTGTAAGTATAGACACACAGCTGCTGTAGCTTTAAGTCACCTTACACACAGCATCTAGAAATTAAATGTCATATTGAGTCTGATCACTTTTATGTTTTCTGTCTCTCAGGGCCAGTACATAATGAGCTCGCCTTTCAGCCTCCTATATCCAATCATCCAGGTGAGAAACGAGACCACACAGGTACATAACTGCACATCCTTATTAAAGATACAGTGGTCCTCCGGCTAACAAATGCTTCTGGAAACAAAATCCGGGTAACAAAGAAATCATCGGCCAAAATTTTGTTCCGGCTAACTGGACAAGTTCGGGTAACGTAAGGGATAGACCCGGAAGTGAACTTTCCCCCGGATGTAAACAGTCAACACAATAACGTGAAAGCTCCCATGGGATGTAATAGGCTGAATGCTAACCGTGATTAGCTCAATGTCTCTGCTACAGAGCTGTTCCTTAGCAGTGCTGTGGCTTGGCACAATGCTGGACCTGGCAGCTCCGGGTCCAGCATTGTGGTGTTAGCTCCGGCTGTGTTGTGAGCTGGCTCTGGAGAGTTATTAGCTCCGGCTAATAACACTCCAGCTCTGGAGTGTTATTACCGTGTTTACACACTGGAGCTGTGCTTACAGCCAGCAGCTCTGGTGTCTGGAGCTGTGTTTACAGCTACGGACGCATGCGGGACGTCACACCGAAAAACAGAGCAGACAGAGACCCAGTGTGCACTGACACACGCCGAAGGACAGTCATGACTGCCGAGTCATAAGTCAAGGTAAGAATACATTCTAAATAATTTTCAGAACTAATTTCATGCATTCAGTTTCAGATAATTAACATAACTTCCTTTTCAAATAATAATAACGAATAAATGTGCAGGCACGGGTGTGGAATACATACTTTATATGTGAGTTTTCGTGGGTCCAGAGCGGATTAACTGGTTTTACATGTATCCCTATGGAAAAACCGGCACCGGCTAACGATTGTTTTAGCCAATGTACGTGACGCCGGAATGGATTACATTCATTAGCCGGAGTACCACTATAGTACTTATGAGACAGCTATTGTAAAAGCTTTAGAAGTGTGTACTTTAAACTGAGGGTTTTAGTAGCTGTTGATTAAAAAGTATTTTGGTTTGTATAATCTTCAAATGTGCACCAGCCCCCCTCCCGAGTCATTAAATTTAATGCCTCAGTCTTCTCTTAACTGTCTTTACTCAACTATGCGTGGGTTTTAAACACTGATCACTTTCAGCATACTAACTCAGAATACTGAGTTAGAATACTAACTCGGCAGTCTTCCCTGTGTTGCAGCTCCTGACTACTGGTGCTCCATTGCCTATTTTGAGATGGATGTCCAAGTTGGGGAAACATTCAAAGTCCCCTCTTCGTGCCCCATTGTGACAGTGGATGGTTATGTCGACCCATCTGGAGGAGACAGATTCTGTTTGGGACAGCTCAGTAATGTTCATCGCACTGAGGCTATAGAGCGAGCAAGGTTGGCAACTACTCAAATCTGTTTTGTGATGTATCTGCATACAAGTTGATGTAGCTACACATTGTAAAACTATTAAAATAAAAAGTCTAAATCAATTAGGAATTTAATGCATGCGTAGTTATGTGATTTAACAGAGTCCTATTTTTTTATGAATCACCAATATATTCTAAGTGCACAGATCCACACCACAAAATAAAACATATTCCAACATGTTGGATACATTCTTCATTTATTTAATATGTTTTAATTATTACTGCTTCCTTTTCTCTCTCAGGCTCCACATTGGAAAAGGAGTTCAGTTGGAGTGTAAGGGTGAAGGGGATGTGTGGGTCCGATGCCTAAGTGACCACGCTGTCTTTGTTCAGAGTTACTACCTGGACAGAGAGGCAGGACGAGCCCCGGGAGATGCTGTTCACAAAATCTATCCCAGTGCTTATATCAAAGTACGTACCATTCAGTAGTCAAGTCAGTCCAGCATTCTACAGAAATGAAAGGTTCACCTGTTGGTTGGAACATTTAAGTGACAAGTATTCACACAGTGTGCTCCTTTCTGATATTAAAACTACAGGGGGAAAAAACATCCTTAGTTTCCCACTATTTCTACTTGATCCTCACCCAACCTTTACTGTGGTTGCTCATAATTCGCAGCATGTGCTGTTTTTGTATTTCTCTTGTATAGTTCTGTCTCTTGTGCCACCAGGTGTTTGACCTTCGGCAGTGCCACAGACAGATGCAACAACAGGCTGCTACGGCTCAAGCTGCAGCAGCTGCCCAAGCAGCCGCTGTGGCTGGAAATATACCCGGACCCGGCTCTGTTGGAGGGATAGCTCCAGCTATAAGTAAGATATAAATGGATAAATACACATGTACACAGACACAAACTGACAACAACAAGAGGAAGGGAAGTCAAGCATGAGAAAAGTCACTAACCAAACTGTGATGTGAGCTTGATTTAAATGGAGTGCTAACATTGAGCTATGTACTATCATACAGATGTAATTGTTCTTGTTGGTTGTTATCGGCCTGATTGCCACCATTGAGGTGACTGCAATCATTTTGGATAATTATTGCAGCTGTTTGGATTCAGCTGCATCTGGATGAAAATATTAGAAATGTCTTCTATCCGTTCATATTGATTGGCACCATTAAAGGTTTGATTTGCCCTCTCTCAGTGATATTGAATATTAAATGGCATCTGAGTGAATACTTAACCGCCAGTGTTGACCTCTAACATTCATTGAACTGCATTTCAATGAGCCTGTGTGAACGTATGTATCCTGAATATACTGTAGCAGCAAAACTAAAGACTACGGGCACATTCACGCCAGGATAGTCTGTGGAGGATTCAGTTTGATTGGCTGGACAATGCTGAGAAAAGTTCCACCCTCATTTGGTTTGGTTCATATTCACACTGCACTTTATTCAAGCGGACCAAACCGACAGACAATGTCACGCAGTTCCGTTAACTGCTCAGTTGGGGTGGGATTATCCAAAACAACCACTGACCAAGACAAAAAAAACACGAGGAAGAAGAAAACTATGTTTATTGATTGGCCAGGACTGAACAGGAAAGCCATTCTGTTCAACCACGTGTTCAACACAAGTAAACAATGGAGCTACAGCAGATGTATACGTGTTGCAGAGGTTTTTCACTACAAGCTGCTCAGGAGGAGCAGTAGGTGAGGCACTGAGCTGTCCAGTGTGTTGCTTTGTGTAACCACCTCAGCATTCGGCACCGCTCTCATTCGATTTCTGAAGTTTTGGTGGATTTGTTCGGCATGCTGGATATCTCGCTGCCGAGTGCAACAGACTACCATTTTTACACAGACTCCAAGCGGGGTATTGCAAGGATTTAAAAGGTTTAACATCACATACACTGCCTGGCCAAAAAAAAAGAAATCGCCATCTGGATTTAACTAAACAAATACAGTAAGAGCATTTCCACACCCACAATGGGAAGGGAACTCAAGGGATTGGGTCTGAACAGCTGTGTAGCCTCAAGAAAACCACTAATCAGTGAGGCTAACCGGGAAAAAAAGGCTTTAATTTGCTAGGGAGCATAAAGATTGGAGTCATGTGGTCAAATGCCTCTAGATTTACCTTGTTCCAGAGTGATGCAACAGAGTAACTCTTTTCCTCCACTGGGAGGAGGCCCTGGAGAAGGCCCAGGACATGCTGGAGGGACTATGTCTCTCTGCTGCCCTGGGATCACCTCAGGGTCCCCCCAGAAGAGCTGGATGATGTAGCCGGGGAGAGGGAAGTCTGGGCTTCTTTGCTCAAGTTGCTGCCCCTGCGACACGACCCACTGGTAAGCAGTAGAGGATGGATGGACAGAGTGATGGGCGCATCAGGGTAAGAAGACAGGCAGATGAAGTGATGTACCCATCATGCCTAGTGTCTACTGTACAAGCCTGTGGGGGCAGTGCTATGATGTGGGGTTGCTGCAGTTGGTCAGGTCTAGGTTCAGCAACAGTATGTGCTCAAAGAATGAGGTCAGCTGATGACCTGAATATACTGATTGACCAGATTATTCCATCAATGGATTTTTTTCTTCCCCAATGGCACGGGCATATTCCAAGATGACAATGCCAGGATTCATCAGGCTCAAACTGTGAAAGAGTAGTTCAGGGAGCATGAGACATCATTTTCACACATGGATTGGCCACCATGGAGTCCAGACCTTAAACCCATTGAGAATCTTTGGGATGTGCTGGAGAAGGCAGTGGTCAGATTCTATCATCAGTGCAAGATCTGGGTGAAAAATGAATGCAACACTGGATGGAAATGAATCTTGTGACATTGCAGAAGCTTGTGCTACAGCGAATGTGTGCTGTAATCAAAGCTAAAGGCGTCCAACAAAATGCTGCTTTAGAGTGTGACCTTTTTGTTTGGTGGTGACTTTTTTGGCCAGGCAGTGTATATGTCAGTGAATCATACATAAGGAAATTATCACATTCCTCATAAATCAACACACTGCGCTTTATATGAGTCAGTCTGGAAAAGACAATTGAGCCATTGATCATTCCTCCATTTAAAATTAAATGAATTTTTCCATATACTTAATTTTTTTACGAGATAAAAAAATAAAGTGGATTTATTGTGCTTTGTGATTAATATGATTGACTTAAATGTAATTTCAAGTTGAGATGAATGAAAAGCAGATTTGTCAGTGAGCCTCAGTCAAGCAGCATTAACCTTCCTTCATGCTTGCTGTTTCTTCTTTTGCTTTTCCCTCAGGTCTGTCAGCGGCAGCTGGAATCGGAGTGGATGACCTACGGAGGCTGTGTATTCTCAGGATGAGTTTTGTTAAAGGCTGGGGTCCTGACTACCCCCGACAGAGTATCAAAGAGACACCTTGCTGGATTGAGATCCATCTACACAGAGCTCTACAGTTGCTTGATGAAGTTCTTCACACTATGCCTATAGCAGACCCACAACCTCTGGACTGAGTGCTGTGAGGGTTTGAAATAGCTGCGGCATCAAACTGCACTAATGGTGACAATGGAAAGTCTTCCTCTGTGGGTTTTCTTGGGGGGTGAGGGGGTCTGAGACAGTGACGCCTTCTCATGAAAAACACATTCAGGTATGTTTGAGGCACCTCCTTGCACTGTGGCCCCAACTATTGCTTCTAAAGCAACATTACCACTAGAATGAGCCAAAGCCATGTATCCTAGATATACTTAGCTGTGTTATTGATAGATGGCTTTGATTTGTGAGAAGTGGAATAAAAAAAACAGAAGAGTGTTACACAATAACTGCAGTTACAAAGCACCCTGACATGCAGATGGATGGCCTGCAGATCCCATGAAACTGGAATGTTTTTAGGCTGCTCTGCATCCCTGGAGTCCACAATTACCAACTACTGATGTTCTGAACAAGATGAGATGTTCTGCTCAGAGTCCCTGATGACCTGTTTGGATACTGATGGTGGATGAAATGGCTAATGTTCTTCAAGTTGCATAGCATCCTCAGACTAAAGGTGAAGCCAGTCTGTGCGAATTATGTGCCAGCAACACTACTAACGTGTGAGGATCACTGCTGGACAGTAGTCACTGGACACAGCAGACATCTACTGTGCTGCAGCAGGTTAAACTAGAAACACAGAGTACATCAAGCATGCAGACTGACACACGTCAATGGACTTCTGTAGGTCCAAGTTTATCTGTCTACAAAACAATCACTGAAGGATGGTGAACGTCTCGTAAATGTTCAGTTCGACAATTCTCTATTCGTAGGTTTCTGAGGATCACAGATATCCAGTAGATCAAAGCTTCAGTGATGCAGGCAAGGCACTTACCTAAGGTATCTATAATGTATTTCGAGGAACATTTCTTGTCAGCAAATTACAAATCTTGACCCTTTCCAAGGTAATCATTTACTGTTGGCCACCTTCAGCCATGGTTGACTCCGTTTCAAGTCTTGTAAGATTATCCTTTTCAAAAATGCACTTTTGTGCTGCCACAAAGGATGAATCTCATATGCCACTACTAAACTCCATACATTATCACACTGAGAGGAAAACAACCAGCTGGGATATTTTTAGTTCAATCAGATGTAAGCAACACAGCAAACAGGAGGCAGTTATTGACCTTAGATGTGTGAGATTTGATCACAGTATAACAAACGGTATATCAATGCCTTAGTCTTGAGGCAAACCAAAATAATGTAGTCTTATGATTCAGAGGAACATGTCCAGTTGGCTCATTGTCCATTTTCAAATTTCAGATTTTATTTTTAAAAAATGGCACCACTTTACATCAGAGCTCAGTATTAACACGTGGGTAATAATGGGAATAACGATGTAGTAACTCCACTTACAACAAAGGAAATTTTAAGAAATAAAAACATGTATTTACCATATCATGATGTTAAAGTCTCACTTCCCTCATGTTTGAGGGTAATAATTTGTAACTCAATACCTGGAAACACCTGTGGTATTTCTGTGTAATAACCATGAATCAGGGCTGTTAAAGGCAAAAGTACCTGTGTCTGGTTTGTTTAATAATCACATGAGACTAAAAATGAGACGAGCCACTACGACCACCTAGATTCTGGTTTTTGTCATACTGCTGCAGTGCTTAAAGATACTGACAGAGATCACAGGTAATATGGTGAAAATGACATTTTCATGGAACACAATATTTATGAGCTGGGGTATTTTATTAATGTGTCATGGAGGAACGCAAAACAAAATCCAGGGAAACTGAGCCTGTTGTAGATTTAGCCAAGGAGCTACAGTAGCACTAGACTAATTTCTTAATGTTGGTCTCAAAGCTAATGCAAACAAGGCACTAGAAATGGTTTGCCTTTTTGTTTTAGCTTTAGCCATTATAACATTAAAAACATGCACCCTGTCTGGATGTTGTCGTGCTGTCCTTTATGAGGCATCAATGAAATCTTCAGTCTTATAGTTAAGTGTGACACATGACATTTTCCCAGTGTCCTGCATCACTAGAGTTTACTGTTAACAAGTCACAGCATTAAACACATTTGTACAGTTTTACCTTGAAACAAGAAGACACATCTGGAGCCTAAAGGAAGATGAATTTCTGTATCATAATATGGTAAATGCTGGAGTTATTACTACATTATTATCCATGTTATTATGCTGTTGAGTAAAGTGCTACCAAAAAGTCAAACCTTGAACACATCGGACTTTATCAAGGTAAGAGACCCTGTGTCAACATTTGGATCCAGGTTTTGTGGGTGTATAGTTTACTGATAAAGATAACAGAATTTAAGACTGTTTACCAGCAATATTGATATATTTTCTCAGATTATTTTTGTTACTACTATTAAGTGATTTGTATTATGTTTTTAGCACTTTACTGTTTTGGTTTTAATTCAGTAATCCTGGTTTTCTGGTGTTTCTGCAGTATGAATAAGGGAGTGACTAAGCTGGTTTACATTTTCGTTACAAGCAACATTATGTTTGTTTTCAGAGAACTTGTGTTAACACTAAGACACCTTTTTTAAACTTAAGTTTTTTGCCCTTTCACTATCTAGACATTTACACATGTAGGCTAACATCTGGCTGTTCCCAGATGCAGTCTTTGTTTTTAATTTGCAGTTTTATCCATGTAAATAATTCTGTTGTGAATTGCATGTCAATGTTTGCATGAACTTTAATGGAAATAGATCCCTCCATTCCCACCTTTTTTTTTAAATGTAAAGGACTTCATTACAGAGAAATTAAATGGGTGCACACAGTGAGGCCATGCAATTGTAACTGATATAAATTGTGCAACATATTTATATTCAGTTGAAATTCACAGCAGCAAAGCTCTTAAAGGCCAGTTCTGTCAAAATGTCACTTTGTATAAAGACAGGAATTATCAGTTTTTAGTGTGCAGCTTCCCTGGCGGGCACTTTAAAATCATTACAAGCATGTTATTCTCCTCACTGTGTATGCTGAAAGAGGTTAAACCCAGAGAAATCACTTGATCTCAACACAACTCCCTTCCAGTCCTTTGCCCTGAGCTGCATGTGATGCATTCTGTTTCACTGTCTTTAAAGACATTTTTTAATAGATGAAATGAATTAAGAATAAACAGTTATTTGATCCTCTAATGATGAGACTTACAAACATCTACACATGTAATTTTTCTTTTTTTTTCTTTTTTTACACATCAAACTGCCATGTATTTCTTACTTTCCTCCACTAACATACTTTAATTTGTTAGAATCCCTGTATTCTCAATACTGTCTTTGCAAGTTGAAATGGGAAATGACAGATGGTCAAAGTTTACTTTGGTGTTGCAGGGAATTTCACATTCTGCTTTCTAATCAGTTACTTTTAAGAACTAACAATGGGCTGCTTTGTACAACCTACTGTTCTTATTTTACCACGAAAATCCTTTTTATCCCACAGAAATTCTCGACATCTCGACAGATTTGACACCCAATTAAAAGGCAGAAAATGGGATATTTTATCTTACTGAAAGAACTGATGAAATCTGTATGCAGAAATGACCTGTTATTCTCTGTTGTGCTTTGAGGTGGACAAATGTTTTTTATATTACTTGCATATATTATAGGAACCTGAAGACACAGCTCACGAGCTGCTGTTGACTACTATGACAGATTGCCGATATAAAATGTACCTGTATTTCTTATGTGAGAGTCTATAATTAAACAAGACCTGATATTCTATATTTGGTGACCAGTGCAATTTATTCACAAGACGGTATCAAAGTCTTTTCTATGTATTTACCCAAAGGTGTTTGAATGGTCCTGATTGATGAGACCTGCTGCGTTCGGGCTCTGTGGTTTGTGAAGCTCGAGGCAGGCGGATGGAGCTAAAAGTGAATTCTGTGGGTAACGGGTGTCGAGGCTGAATAACAAGTGGAAGTATTAAGGCTTGACCAGGATATTGACTTAACACTGACAAAGTATTTGTGATCCTTGCCACCTCAATGAAGCAGTGACGAGACATTTCAGTGCATCACATGGACTATGTGAATACAGGACCAGTGTTTTTTACTTTGTAAAAGTGCTCAGTTTGTTTTGTCTCGTTGAATCCTATACAACAATAAAAGACAGTACGGTAGTAGCACATGCTGCAGAATTATTTAGTTGGGGAAATTTGACAGATTTAAGGGCATTTTAGGGATTCACCAAATGAGAGCTGAAAATATTGTAAATATTGCATACACTTAACAGATAACTGATTTTTTTTTTTTTTTTGGAAGGATAGATGGTAAAACCCATAAAAACAAACATGAGAATTTTGTACTGTATGTTTTTTATAGGTGTCTGTCCTTCATCCACACCTGGACATTTAGACTCACTTGAATATAGATGTGTTCTCAATACGGCATAGTCACCTGAAAATTAAAAAAAATGTTTTTGTTATCTTTGAATGAACCTGTTCTATCAACAAGGGAACAGGTTCTGTTTAAAGTCTGCCACATTGCACTGTGGCCACCATGTGTCTACAGTAAATCATCTCGGTTTTAGTGTGAAGGTGCATTACTGAGAACTATGTCTGCAAAGCTAATAGACCATTTCTACATCTGATATTCAGATGGAAACTAAAGTGTTAAAATGTTGCTGGTTCGATTTGTTAATGGGACTATCAACAAATGATGTTTGTTTTCCTTTTTTATCTCTATTGATATAACTCATTAACATGAGTTATCGAACATAGGAACCAAGTAATTTATTAAAAACAGCCAAATATATAAATACAATTTTGCAGACTACTGAAGTGACAACACAGTCAGCTTCTCACCACACATTACTGGGTACTTTCACAATAAAAGCCTGCAATAAATTGCAGTTCACTAAAATGCCTTCAGGTTGTAAGGGGCACCAGAAGTGATATTATTCTTAAGCTTATGAGTACATTTAAACTTTAAATCTTATTTTAAAAGATGTTATAAATATTCTAAATGAGGGACAGCAGTAAATCAGCTTATCTGTTTTGCCTGTGAAGCACTGATCTCACATAGAAGAAAACTGTTCCTGTAAGGAAGAAACCACAGTAGTCTGACATGGCTTTAAATGAAACCGTCTTTATTAAGTAACTTTAATATCAGAAAAATAAAACTCTTAAATTCTCTTTACAGCAAATATATAATATCAGTGCTTTGGCCGCAATAACTTAAAAGGCCGTTATAAAATATAGTCTGCTTTTAAACTCCTGACTCAATTTGAATTTATATGCCATAAGACTCCCCCTACATATACATAACAAAATGTAGTAAAATTAGCAAATACTTTGAACTGTTGGTACAGCTTAACAATATATGTATTTATATAGAGATATCTAAGATACATTTTACAGTATACCGTTCTCAATTTGGTGGTGTACAGACATGACAGGCAGCTTGAATCCTTGGCCTTTTTACAGTTGCAGTGTGACGCTTTACATTGGCGGTACATTATAAAGACATGCTTTGTGATGCACATTCCATTATCCATTAGGTTAAACGGCAGCTATCAATACTATTATCAATACTGTAAACTAATAACTAGACTACAAGCAGATAGCATTGACACCCTCCTGCAACATCTCTGCATTTCCAACTCTTCATTCATTAAATCACTCAGAAGTAAAAAAAATTAAAAATCTTATTGTAAACATTTTAATATAGATATATTTATGTATATATATGAAATGTAACAAAATAAGTAAACTAAATAAGTTTTGTATATTTATCAGTCATTAACAGTAATATTATATAATACATACACAAAAAATGTCAAACTGTGGGCCAACAGTGTATTGCGTTCCCTCTGAGAGAGAAAAGAGAGCAAAAAAGATCGACCCTTCTGAGAAAACAAAATAAACGGACGGATAGGAAACTCAATGGGGGAAGAAGCAGATGGGGTTTTTTTGCACTTTTGGGACTCATTTGGTTCCTCGAGAAAGCCTAATCTATGAGATACAATCTTTAACTCAGTAAAATAGCTCCCAAATACTGCCTACAGCTGGAAAGTTACAAAGACTATGGTCTGAAGTCCAAATGGTAAAGCAACAGTATTGACCTTATGTAGTGTCAGCACAGTCCAAGATGAGCTCATTCCAGCTGCTTCCCCCTTACACATGTCCAACAGCTCATGTGTTCCTTGAAAACAAACTCTATAGACGGTGGTTAAAGCTAAAACGGAGGGGAGGGGGGGGGTGGATTTCCAGCAAGCTCTCTTTCCTTTACTTTTCATGGTTAAGAGGAAAAACCAAATCAAGTCCCAAGTTGTCAGTGGTGTGATGAGATACAGTAAAGGCTGTGCTTAGTAGGAAGCGAGGAAAAGAAGAAGCAAAGAATTTGTACCATTGAAACTGGATGCATTAATGCAAGCTTTGAGGCTTCACCCTGACATGAAGCAAAAGAAAATGGAAAGGATTCGTCCGTCTACAAATTCAAGCCCGAGAGTGTGTGAGCTCTATGATTAAAAACCCGAGATGTTCGTTTATCTAGTGCGTCCTTGTGTTGTTAACATACTGAGATGGTTTTGCATAGGCCTAGTAGACAAGACATGGGGTTAAGTAAATAACGCAGAATAAAGCATTACATGGCCTTGATCTCAATTTCTGCATCCCAATGGAATCATTTTTTGACCAAATAAACAGGGATACAAAAAGGCTTCACATACTAGGCCACAGGGTGGAACAATTCAGGAAAAAAAAAAAGTAATAAAATACGACAGCTGAAAAATCTGCAGCCTGAACTGTTCTTGATTACAGCCATTTCTAAGTAGTTTCATAAAATATCCCAGTTGTGAAGATGAATCATACCAATAGTACCAGCTGTTTGTGTTTCTCTGGCTTGAAACCAGAAGATAAAGTAAAAAAGACATATAAAGTGGAAACAAAAGCAGGAGTGTTTGTTTCTAAAGAATCCAGGAAATGTTAAAAATCAAGTGGTGGTAAATACTTTCAAGGAAGCAAAAACTGAAAGTATCTCCCTTTGATAGTTTTGTTCCACAGAGATGCATTTAAGAGATTAAACTTCAGCAAATACATTAAGACTTCAGTCTGTTGACTTGTGTTCTCTGAACCAGAATCTTGATTGGTAAGATAGTGTTGTCAGTTAATTACAGGCTTTTCCGAAAAAGGCCACGAGTTTGTTTTAAGACTGTTTCCACTGAACCAGTTGTTTTCTTTTTGTTTACTCAAACAGAATTAGGCACAAGTTTACCGTAAACAGATTTTGTAAATAAAGATGGAAAGTAACGTGGTGATACTCAAGTGTCATAATATCATGGTGGCATTTGAAAAATGTTACCCACATTGCTGATCTGAAAAGAACAAAGCAGTGGGATGTTTCCAGCAGAGTGTGACAGTTTGATGCATCTTCTGCAGTGTATTCACATGCATATTAGTATTGGAGAACCTTCTGATTCACGGATTTGGAGAATGTAAACACTGTCCTGTTTTAAGAAGAATTCTACTTTAAACATGTCAGCTAATAATTACACAAGTTGTCTGGGATTTGCCATGATAATGTAGCATGTGTACATTACATCCAGTTTACCGTTTCAGAATACTATACTACATTTATTCATGTCCATGTGCTGGACTCACTACATGTAAACATGCTCAACTTTTTCCTGCTGTGAGCACAATAAATGAGGCAAATGGGCTGCGCTACAATTTGAGCACATAAAAATAACTGTAGCAGCAAAATTAAACAGAAAAACTTGTGAGATGCAAAAAAAAAAAAAAAAAATGAACAATAACCCTTCAAAATTCTAAGTTAATTAAAAATAATTAAAAAAAAAATATAGGTAGGCATAAACTTAAGTACGTGTTTCAAGGAGAGGAAAATGAAAATCATGATGAGCAAAATGAATCAGTATCCCACCCCTCCCCCAATGCTACATAGAGGGTTACTGACCCTCGCACTGATAAATTAATTTATGAAGAAGACTTCACAATAACAGGCACGAGAAAGGCTGAACACCCTGCACCGTGCTCTGAAAACACAAAATCTTTCATTAATCACCTGTTCTTTCTCATTTTGTCACCAATAGATTAGTTTGGACAAAACCAGAGCAAGGACACACCTACACACTGGTGGAGTTTGTTTTGTAATTTTCCACTTTATCAATTTCATATGTTGGGATAGCCCACCCCTAATCAAGCCATCAAGCTGAATAGTGTGAACAAAACTAAAGTAAAATTTAACGACAAAAAACCCTCACATGTTGCGGAGCTGAATGGCCTGTGTGGCTGGTGACAGGCACACAGGGCACACAGCATCTGGACCCTCACATATCTGGGTGGCACAATCTAGACAGAAGAGATTATGGCCACAGGGAACCAAGGCAGCAATGACCTGGTTATCCATACAGTGGATACAGATCTCCTGCCCTCTCCCACCTGAGCTGAGCCCAAGACGGTAGGACAGGGATGACTCAGGAGGGGATGACGACGAGGCCGTGCTATCACTTGAAGAGGAGAAGGCCGAGCAGTATGAAGGGAACCTTTGGGCGTCAATGGTCCCAGATGAAGGAAAAGGCCCCCGGTGAACACGCTGGGCCTGTGGGTGCTCCAAGGCTTCAGTCCCAGAGAAGGTTGGGGAGAGCCGTGGTGTCCCAGGCTGACTGGTCTAAAGAAAAGAAGCACACATTTGTTTACTTTGTCTGACATTTCAGACTATCCAATTAACTGAAAAGATCATCAACAATCATTTTGTTATATTCCACAAATTTATGTTTTCACATTTTTTGGGAGTGGGAATTGGACAAAGCTTGACTATCTGGTTCAACATTGTCAAAGCACGACACAAGCATGACAAAATAAAGGATGCACCAACTGTGAAAATCTGAGCGGATAGTGACATTTCAATAGCTTAGCCAGTTAACAATGTGTTTATTCATTTTCTTTGTATATTTCATTCATCATGAGAACCACCCAGACTTTTACAGTTTTTCAGTCCTTCATGAAAATATCTGAAAAACCAGAAAGTTAATCATACTAGTTTATAGGTCTGCACAATCAATACCATCATACATTCAGTGACAACTGATACCACCTAACTGTACCACTGAATGACACAGGAAAACATTCCTGCCTGTGGCCACTACACTGTACAATTCTTTCATCTAACAGTGTAACTATAAACAACAGTATTTGACACATTAAATGTTTGGACATCCATTACAAAGTTTAACTGTTTTATACATATACTGTACTAGTTATGATGATAACGTTTGACCAGTGCACACTGTTTCAATATTCATGATCCTGTTTTAAGAGGGAATTTCAATTTTCAGTTTTTATATCTCAATATTCTATTTTGATTTAATATTAATATATTGGACTAGAGCTATCTCATAATATAATGTTTTGGTGCCTTCTTCCCCTACTCGTCTTGTATTCTGTATTCTGGCATGGAGCAACTGTGACCAAACAATTTCCTCTGGGATTAATAAAGTATTTCCGATTCTGAAATCACAATTTGCCAGCTTAATGATTACATTTGACTTGGCATTTCTGAATGAGTAATATGTTCATTGGCAATTATAGCCAATTAAGTAGGCTCAAATCACATTGGTAAATTGTAAATCACAATACTGTTCACAATAATCCCAATGTGACTTTTGCAGAAAACCATGCAGCCCTAGTACCTGATGAAACTTTCACCACAGACAAATGATATCACTAGTGTGCCATCCTGTTTACTGACAGCAGTCAATGACACCAGCAAGAAATTTTATACCATGGCAATTATCCTAAATCATGGTATTGTAACTTTTCTATGAATTTAATTTACAAATAAAAACTGTTTGATACAAATAATCCCTCTTATAATATGTTCGGTGTCACACTCTTCTCCATATTTGTTTGTGTTGCCTTTACACTAATTCCTTGCTTCCATGTGTTCAAATGATGCAATATCAGCCCGTCAAGGATATCATTTCTCACACAACAATATAAATGATAGTTCAGAATATGGTAACACATCTTTTTCATTTTGTCACAACATTTATTGATACATTGCACAGCTCTATTTTGGCAATATATTGGTACATCCATTTCTTTATACAATGAACGGGATGAAAATTGTTATAAAGTATCAGGACTTACTTGGCTTAAAATTGTTGGATTATTGATTCATCCATCACAGGCTGTATTCCTCTGTTACATTTCACCTACCTGAGTTTGACGGGTGTCGAAGGCCTGGAGGGTTTGGTGGTCCACAAAGGGGCTCCAGATTTGGGGTTGTGCAGCTGGGTATGTGGTTTGGCCAGTGGAGATGGTTAAGGGGTCAAATCCTGAAGAGGAACCTCCACCTCCAAGGCTGACCAGCTCCTCAGACCCTGCTGGAAGAAGGCCCTCACCGAACCAGAAGCTTGTACCACCACCATTGCTGTTGTTGTTGTTGGCATTCGCGTTAAACAGACAAGTTGGGCTGAAGTCTGCCATCCGGTTACCATTCCCGCTGCCATAGAAGGAATCAGCTGAGCTGGAGCCGCTGCCCAGGGAGCTGGAGCTGTCATTGCGGTAGGTGGAAGACATCCGGACACCACTGTTAATATTGCTATTAATTCGACGCGTACCGCTGATGCTCATGGGCAGTAGGGTTCCACCACCTGGTGAAGATGCACCTGCCTGAAGCCATGCACCCTCCCCCAACCCCACAGATGCCAACGAACCCTCAAAACTGACGTCGGTGCCATTAAATTGAAAGTCATTGTTATCTACACCAGGAGCTTCGATGCCACTGCAGGTTCCAGTGCGGAGGGCGATGTGTGCCTCTATCTCCTCCCTCGCCCTGTCCACATTCTCAGGCATCCCAGTAACCTCAAACACTGGCTCTTTGTCACGGCTTGGTGTCACGATGTAGGTGTGGGTCTGTTGCTGAATCCGTTTAATGGTTGCACCTGAAACACCATAGGCAGTTAATTCACCTTAATTTCAGAAACAAAATAAGATTTTTAAAGTTCTGTTACAATTAAATGCAACACTTGAATTTAATGAAACATCACTATGCAGTTTATTTTTCACTAAATTATATGCTGATTAAAGCAAGGGCTCAATTCTAACATATCTCATAAAAGGCCATAAGTCTGACATGGACATGTGAGGCAACATTCAAGGAAAACACACAAAATAGGAGTAAACAAAAAAAAAAATCCTAGAGTGCCATTAAGTAATTGTCACAATCAATAAGCAAGGAGCACTTTTCAGATTTGTTGTCACTTCAGCTTCTTTCTTCTCCCTCCCCACCCTGAATGGCACATGGTTGAGAACCACTGCAGTGCAATTTACAAATCGACCCCAGGGCTTTGTGACACCGAGGTGGTAATATCAACCGTGCTAAGGGTTAAAGACGCAAGAGAGCAAAAAGTAACCTGGAATCAAACTGTTTATGTTGAAGTGAATTAGGGGGCAGCAAAAGGTACAGAGAATTCAGAGATAAGTGTCTAGAAAACAAAAAAGAACTACTGCCATGATTGCTGATTTGTTTTTCATATAAAAGAAACAAAACTGATTTAAGCACCCACCTTTGGGACCCACAACTAGTCCTACGACGCGATATGGCACCCGCACCTATGAGATACAAATGACAAGATAATTTTTTTTTTTTTTAAGGAATAAGCACATTTACAATCATTGTTACACAAAAATTCTAAACATATCCATGAATCACTGGTGGCAACTGACACTGACCTGAATGGTTGTCTGCCCAGGTAGAGCGGGCGTCCCTGGACCTGTTACAGCAGACAGAGGGCCAGCCTTGTTTCGAGAGGCTCTAATGAGGGAGAAGTGTTCCGCTGCTGACAGGATCTCTCTTTTGGCCATTGCAACATCTTCTTTACGTCCCGTGACAACAAAGACAGGCTGTTCACCCCTCACTGGTGTCTTAATGTAGGTGTTGGTCTTGGCTCTGAGTGCCTTAATCTTACAACCTGTCAAAAGTGAGTGAAACACAGGCTAGATCATTCTTAAACTTACTTCTGATTTTTACAACATTTACTGTAGTAACAGACTATGGGGCAACTTTAATGCTTCATCTCCAACCGAAACAACTTAAACATCATGTCATACTCAAAGTTCTCAGCGGCTAATGCCATTTAAAGTTGCATAGCTTATAAATTAAATATTGCTTTGAGCTGTGGTTGAGAGTCCAGCATCATTACCAGCAGAGCCATTTCCTGTTGTTGTCAACACTGCAGTCGGTGCACCCTCCCCCAACTGGTTTCAAACACAACAAAACCCTTTACCAAACCGTACCACGAAGCTATGTGCACTAATGTAAAAGGCCAAATAAAGGCGCTGGATGTCTAAGAAAGGCAAGCCGTGTTTAGCTGAACCCACATGTCTTGGTTTTGTCACGGAGCTAAGTGTAACCTACAGCTGATGTGGCAAAGCGCTAGTTACGGGCACTTATGTTCTACGCCGAAATAGAGCCAAGCCAGGCATATACACAACACGACAAGAAATTATGTCAGTAAAGCACGGACAAAATATCAGAATAGAAGAAAGCAAAGAAGAGACTGCTGGCTCACCAAGTTATGATGTAAACTTTTGTTTCGGGTGCAGGGCTGGGGTGGCGTTGACCCAGTTAGGTGCTAAGCTAAGTTCCAAGCTAACAATAACTTGTGCTAACGACGGTAAAAGTAAGGGATTTCATATACAAAACTGTCTTCAGCGCGATTTGTAGAAATTCTTAGTTTTTTTAAGCATATGATTTATTTAAGAAACGCTACACTAGGTGATTAGAATATAGCTAGTAAGCATTCATTGCCCCATATTTGGATTACCACAACTGTTTAACATAAGCTAGCTTTATTAATTCGCAGTCATTGCCACGTTTTCTTAATTTGCCATATGCTTAATTTTTCAAAAAACGGAATCCCTGACGTCCTTAATATCCCATTTTACCCGCGTTACGACTGTTGTGCAGCAAAGTTTCGTCAACAGATCTCTCAGTTTATTGACTATTAGCTTATCAATCTATGACAAACTCAGCCAAAAACAAAAACAACTCACCCTGCCTACCCACGATCTCCGCCACATGCTCGGAGCTCGGTACGGCTACACACTCAGTGGTGTTTACGCTCTTTCTCCGAGCCAACAGCGACGGTTCGGCCTCGTAGCTCGACTCCACGTACACCGTGGACTGTAGCATCGCCATACTGCTAGCCGGTGGTAGGGCGCTGCCTCCGACCCCAGGCTCATCACGCTCGTCTCCGGTGTACAACAACACCGTCTCGACCTGAGGCGCCTCCATCCCAGTCGGGATAACAGAGCCATTCGGTCCCGATGGAAGATGTTGGTGGCGATGGGCCTGCGCTAGCGACGAGCCGCCGGTGCAGCCGGTGGAGTCGTCGGCGGCGACAACTTCTGCCTCTTCATCTTCGGGCGCTGCCGTTATGGTCATTTCTTCTCTAGAGGGCGGCCGATGCAGAGGTTTCAAGTCCAGGACCGTACCGAGAAGACTGAAATGAGAAGCCGGGGGAAGCTGGTGGTGGAAGGAAAGGGGTTCATCTGCTTGTTCGGGGGACTGGCTGTGGGTGCCGTGGTGCTCCTCGAGGCCCATACCGGCGAAAGCATGCACTAGCGGCGGAGGAACCTCGGACTCACCCTCGTCGGCTTCCAGCAAAGACGTACTACTAGGCATGATGCAAAACCGTTGTATGTCGTTGTTAAACGGCAGTCGGTGCAGATAATGGATCAAATATGTCTTAGTTTACAAAAATAAAAAGCGACCAGCGCCTGATGGTTGAAATGTGTGGCTTTTGTTTTGTCTTGCCAGTTCTCCATAAAGCCCTCCCAACACTGTAATCTCGTGGTGTTTGATCGCGCGAGAATTAGTTTGGGGGTCAGACGTGTTCACGACCGTCAGAGACACGCAGATTCCACGCATCACCTAGAAGATGCGTTAAAACCCTGAATTCATGTGACAAATTCAGTGTGGAGAGGAGAAAATCCACAGTGTGACTCTCGAGTGGAATAAGTTGTGTCACAAAAGGGTCGTTCACTTCTGGTCGTTCAGTTTTGGTGAAAAACCTTCCATTTTGTCTGTTTTTCTAAAAACACCACGATATTCTGAAAGTCATGGACTATAGTAATACACACAAATGAACTTAATATTTTTAAAATTTTTCGCTTTTGTACGAGTTTGTGCATTTTCTTTACAATGTCCTAATAATAAATTATGTAACACCAGTCACATAATTAGCAGCTTCATGAGAAACCAGGAGATAAAAGGCAACATTTATGAGGACTTAAAAACACATTGAATTTAATCATGTTTGTTCATATATTTTTAGAAAATTTGAATTTCAAATTTTTACATTTTTAAGAGTGTTTTTTCAGAGTAAGTGATTTTTGTTGCACTGTAATAACAGAGGCATGCCTACATTAAAATGTTCACAGCGTATCGAACACTGAACACTAAAATGTTGTATTCATTTGACATTTTGTTTTGTATGCCATTTGTGTCCAATAGATAGTTACAGGTATGTTAACAATATTGCAGTTTTTAAGGTAATATGAGGTAATATTGCAATATTTAGGCTTATAACATCAGGTTTTGGGCCTCAAAATATCGTACCCCTGTATATGCCAAATTTATGTCTCAAAACAGGTGTGCATGTATTTGTTCAAATAATCTGTTGCCCTAATTTGAAATATGACAAAAACTGCATATTTAAAGTCTTTTTCAAGAGTAATGTGAGTGCATTAACTGGGGACAGAAAAAATGGATTTTTATTGAAGGATCCATTAATTTAAAACTTAATAATTTAAATAGAAATATATATAATACAATCAAATAAAACCTTGCAGAGCAGTTTTTTTATTTTGAGTAATGAAATACACTTTTTTTTTTTAGAAATACTGACATTTTGACTAATCATTAATCCCAAACTTAAAACAATTCACTGACTTTTTATGTAAGTCAAAAAAGGAAGAAAAAACAAATCATTTTAGTAAATTGTAGTCACTGAACACCTTGGATGAAAGTTTTAAAACAGTGGAGAATAATAAAACAAACTGGACTAAATTAGCAGAGTCTGCAAATGTAGCTTTACTTTCTCCACTCCACTTCTTACCTGCACAATGCACAGTGACAAAAAGATCTAAAAATCTAAAGACTTTGATCTGAATGTATCCAACAGATGGCATCAAGGCAAACGCATTTTGATGTAAATCAACTGTTGTTAGGATTTTTCGTGATTTTTAGTGTTGCCACTACAGGACTATTACGTGAACAAAATGGATGTATTTCAATGGAACAACACAGTGAAATTAATGATGAGGATTAATGTATGAGTATATTTTAAGACAGTGAAAGCCACGTTGAAGAGTAGTGAAATACCGGGAAGACAATATCATTTATACGGACGTGTACGTGGTCTCATTTACGCGCCTCCTCTCCTAAACTAACCAATGAGGGACTGAAGAAGGCGGGACTTTGCCGCTGACAGCCAATGCGATGTCATGTTTGTTCTACGTTCCTTAGCATTAGTCGCATCCGGGTGAGCAGTTGGAGGTGAGTGTCTGTTGCAGGCTAAGACAAAATTACAAGAAATCTGGTTTTTTCTTCTTCGTAAATTACTACGAATGCGTACACAATATATGGAAACTGTACTCCGAGCAAAACGTTAGAAAGACCCGAATGTTTTTTTTTTTTGTTTTCTCAAATACAGAATCCTGTCATCCGGCTACTTAGCTTTAAAGCTAACAGCTTAGAGCTAATATCAATGTCCGGGTTTGCTTCGTCACCATTTTTGTCGTCCTTAACGATTTTAGGTGGATGACGATTAGTCTTGTTTTGGCAGGTCCACTGGGGCGTTTACTTTGAAGCAGTTGGCTCTCTGTCGTCAGGATGTACGGATCTCTTCGGGTGCTGTTGCAGGTGCTGTGGGCCCAGCTGCTCTGTGGGTGGGTGCTGGGCTCTGAGCTAACTTTTGAGCTACCAGACAATGCCAAACAGTGTTTCTACGAGGACATCACCATTGGCACTAAGTGTACACTGGAGTTTCAGGTAAGTACACGTATTTGTCTGCTGGATATTTTGGATGAAATGCCAGCAGTTCGATTAGTCAGAGGTTTTAATGAAGTGAAACAGATTACCAGAATTGGATTAAGAGTAGCTTTATATGACAAAACGGGCCTGGACAAAAATGATGGAATCCCTTTTGTGAGTTTTTATAAAATAATTCTGTTGAACTACAATTCAAAAGCAATGTCTGATTTTCATTGGTTAATTTTCATAAAATTTTTATTTATTATTTTTGTCAGATTCAAGTTATTTCTGTGACCATTGTGGGTTTTTCTGTCAATTTACAGAGGGCTACTAACAATTTTATCCACGTTTGTAAATGTAGCTTGCAATAGAATTATCATTAGTCTAATATAATCTGGATTGTCGGGGAATTTGCACAGTACTACACCTTAGTTTAAGTTATAGTTTCAGTTTTTTAATTATTTAGAATCACTAGTCATTTTAACTGGAGCTTTAACTTATAAGGACCTGATGTCCATATGTGGACAACACATTTTGCACTGTGATTTGGAAAAGATGTTCAAAATGTTTATGCATTATCAATGAATGCAAAAGCAGTCAGGGGAAAAACCCTGCTATGTTCAGGGCGGAAATAAAAAGTTTTGCACTCTTACACAAAGTTTACTTTATTGTGGACATCATTTTTTGTATGTCAAAAGATGATGCTAGATTTATACTTATCAGGTTCCAACAACCCCAAATAGCAAACAGAAATAAAAAAAATCCATATCAAATTACAATAGGAAAGAGGGTTAAAAAAAAGCACAGTTTCCAGAATTAGACTTCATAGGAAGCAAAATTATGGTCACGTAGAAAAAACCTCATATGCACTGTTAGCAGACAAGTTACACACACATTAACAAAGCAAAGTTCCAGAGAGGCCTTGGTTTGTGTTGTGACGTGAGATAATAACAACATGGATGCATATGTGGTATCAGTCCTGATAAGGAAGTCGGTGCTCTCTCCCCTCATATGTCCAGATCTAAAAGTCTCATGGTGCTTGACCATGGTGACACAGGTCCACAGAGTCCACTAAGCTTCCAAATCACAGTGTGTAGTGATGAGCGGAGGAAGGGTGAAAAACAGAGCTTCATTCTCTAAACAGCATCTCCTCCAAGGGGGGGTTGCTCAGGCCTCTCAAGGCTGGCGAAGGGAGCCGAAAAACAAAAACAGAAGATAAGACAGTCACACTTTCAGAGGCAGAAAAGAATTTAATCTCCTCAGTTACTCCAATTTTATATTTTTTGGTACCAGACCTCAAAGAGCACCTATGAAGAGACCCACCCAAGCACTTCTGTGTTGTAACCCACTTTTTGATTTAACTCAGAAATCGTCCATTTGTGCTGCCAGTGCCCTTACCAACTGCTCGATTTGGAGACAAAGCTTTGCTGGGCTTTAAACAGCTCTCTCTGTCTTTTTACTCGATACACAAGGAAAACGCCCAAGCCAATTAGCAGAAATCCTGTTATCTTGGTTCTGAATAGATAAATGTCCATGACGTCCTCAGTGGACAGCATCTCAAAAACACATAAGTCTCCATGTGTCCACGGATCCTCACATGTCTAGCAGCCGCTGTCCCCTGAGGACCCTCGGGTTCCCCTTGACCTGTCTTCCTGTTCGAACTTCGTGTCAATTGCATTGAGGTCCAGTTGATCAAATCTTGCTTTTGGGTTTAGGGAGAGACTGACAGGGCATGAAGCAGACACACAGACAGGACACAGCAAGCAGGGAAAGCTAGGACACGAGCAAGAAAGAAATGCGTCCACACTCTCTGAAAGCCAGAAGAGAAGTATATTATCATATATTTAACAATATTATTTTCTAACACTAAAGTCAATCGATTTTGCCAAGGCCATTATTTGTCCACTTAAAGGTCCAGTCGACAGTGTTTGGGAATTTAGCTCTGAGCTCGTGGTTTGTCGCACTCCGCGGTACTTGGAGAGGCAAACAGCCAGTCAACACGGCTTACAACCTCATAGGTGTACGAGCTCATGCACTCACTCACAAAGTTGAAAATAGTCTTGGCATTAGTTAGAGGCTGTAACTTATCTAACCACAGGATGACTGAGGAGACACAGCCTGCATTTCTGATCCCATCAACATCTGGTACAGGTAAAAAAAAAAAAAAGAACAGATATACTAGCTTGACAACTCTGAGGTTGTAAGCCATGTTGCCTGGCAGGTTTTCTGTTGAATCATTTATATCTGTCTGCCATGAACAATTGGCTACTAGCCAGTTTGCCAACACTGTTGACTGGATTTGTAGGTTGTTTATCTGTACAGTGTGTATTGCCTCAAAAAATGATAGTGTCATCATGTTACTGAGGAAACGGATCTGTGTGTTTTTAAGGTGGTGACTGGTGGTCATTATGATGTGGACTGTCGCCTGGAGGACCCAGATGGCACAACGCTCTACAAGGAGATGAAGAAACAATATGACAGCTTCACATTTGTTGCAGCTAAAAACGGCACCTACAAATTCTGTTTCAGCAACGAGTTCTCCACCTTCACACATAAGACAGTTTACTTTGACTTCCAAGTTGGCGATGACCCCCCACTCTTCCCCAATGAGAACAGAGTCACTGCTCTCACCCAAGTAAGTTGTGTGTTTCTCTCTATATATATATATTTATGGTTGTGCTATGTTTACCTTCCATTTCAGTCATGCAGCATACCCTTGAAACCCCACTTTTAATTTTGTGTAGCACTGCCGTAGACCTAATTTACTTATTTTTCAGTTTATAAATTTCACCTCCTGAAGTGGAACAACTTATACTCCTTTCAGACCAAGCTTCCAACCTGGGTTGATTTTGGCTATGAAAGTGTTAACCCGGCTTAGCTGACTCTGCTTGGTGACACGAGTCAAGATGTGGGTGCAACCTGGGTCAATTGCGGTGTGAAAGTCAGCAATCCCGGTCGCTAACATCTGGGGTGGGGCAATGTGGGAATTGCAGGACAAATGAATTGTCCATCCATCATCTTCTGCTTATTAGGAATGAGGGCACACTGCAGTGATATAATAACTGTCACTTTTAAACAAACTCTGTCCATAAAGTATGGACATGTGGCAAGATTATGAGATCTGGGAGCTTGTCACTGCATGTGGAGAGCAGGAAATCACCAGGCAAATGACCAGAATGGTGAGGGACAGCATTTTGTATGCCACAATAGCAAAGGTGATGATCCAGAGAGGCACCTGCCAGTGCCAACAACAGGTTACCAATAAACTGTAGTCACTGGCAAAAGAAAAAACAGTAATTCAATTCAATCTTTATTTGTATAGCGCCAATCATAATCGCCGATTATCTCTAGACGCAGTACACAGAGATCCATGACCAAAAACAGAGGAGTGGTGTTGGGTCTATGGACTGGCCATACTAGGAGCTATGTCACAGGATTTTTGGACACACAGCACTTGCCAATCTTAAGCTGCTCTCCTCTAGCTCCACAGACAGGTCAGAGAAGAAACACCATCACCTCATGTAATGTGCTGTTTGTCCCTGAAGATGACATATTGTCCGGCCGCTAAGTTGATTAGTATACATCAGCCCAGGTCCTGTCTGAATTGCCACAACCCGGTTGGACCCAAGTTGACTGGCTTGGTATGAATTGACAAAAGCAGGGTCAGGCCTGGGTTGTTGGTCTGAAAAGGGTCTTAACAGGTGCTCATTGTACATGTTGTGTTGTCAATTCAAAGATCCACCCAGCCTGAAAAGAGGCTTATACCTGCAGTATAGAGTAGTACCAGGTGTCCTTAGTCCCTGTATGTCTTCTTCTGAATGTCTGTACTTGAATTCTTATGTAGAACCTTTTACATCTCTGTAATGTATTGTTAATTTTTAAACAAATTGTCTCTTTTTTTTTTTCCCCTTTTTTTGGACATATAATACGGCAGGTTATCAGCATATCTGTTCACCGTGCATAAGTACAAAATTAATATTAGAATACCTGGTACAATGTATCAGTTACTATTATAATTTGGTCTCTCATTCATCCATTTTGTCAATCATGCCAGTGGTCATAATTTTGGTGCAGGAGCAGAACTAGAAAACCATTTGATTTTGCCAGTACAGTACTCAACATTTGACTCTCCTTCTGTCATTGTAAAAAGGTTGAAGGCTAATTTCACACAGTGGAACATCTCCCAAAACAACTTTGAAAAAAATTGCGTAGTTGCATGTGAACATAATGGTTGGGGCACATTCATTTTAATTGGCCATGTAAACAGCTTATTGGCACTTTTACTGTGTTTTTGGAAAAGTGTGGGAAACAGAATATTTTGAGCATGTAAACACAGTAGTTGGAACTAATCTAACATCCCTAACAAGTAATGCTCTGTTCTTACCTGTTTCCAGATGGAATCAGCGTGTGTGTCCATCCATGAGGCTCTGAAGTCTGTCATTGACTACCAGACACACTTCCGCCTCCGTGAGGCCCAAGGTCGCAGTCGGGCAGAGGACCTCAACACCCGTGTGGCATTTTGGTCCATTGGAGAGGCCATTATCCTTCTGGTAGTCAGCATCAGCCAGGTCGTCCTGCTGAGAAGCTTCTTCTCTGACAAGAAAACAACTACAACACGTGTTGGATCGTAACAATCTTCAAGCCTTTGGATTTGATTCATCACTCTGTTTATCCATACCTGGGCTTGTGTGCATATGTCGGATGAGAATCACAGTGCTGTTCTGAATTTGGCTCATATCAGTCTGACATGTCATCCTCATGCAGCACTGCTTTTCTCAACAACTTTATGCATATGAGTTTAGAGCAAAAAGATGGTTTCAAAAAGGCTTGAAGTATTGCTTGTAACTATTTGTATTTATGACAGTTCAAAGATCTGTCATGTAGTTAAAGTAAACATCAAGTACTTTAAATATTTGAAATAAGTTGTCAAGATCCAGATTGCATATATTTGTTTCCTGGAGGGGAATGGGTTCCTCTAAATGTATTTTTTATTTGTACTGTCTTTTTTTTTTTTTTTTTTTTTTGTCTCTCTAGCCCAGTTCTGCCCCAGTCATCTCATACTTACTGTCACCAATCTATAATCAATTCTACTTTCAAAAAGCGCAATGAAACAACCAAAATTTAAGGGGTGCATTAAGAAAAGGTGTTTTTCTTATCAGTTTATCGGGTCCCACTGTCAATTCTAAAATCATTTCTCCTCAGAGATTGAATTAGGTCTGAAAAAATTTGTTGTACATTTTTCTTGTGACTCTTAAATCGACATTGTATTATGTCAGAAAGGCTAACAATCAGTAGATTTTATTGGCTGCTGGTAAAGTATTATAGGGACAGTACTCTACAGAGAGAAAGCATCCTGTAAACTAATAGCTCAAAACTGTACAAAAAGTTTGTATTTGGTTTAAAAGATTGACTATGTAAATACAGATTGCCTCTTTTGACTAAATGCAGATCTGATGTTTTATTTTTACATGTAGGATTGTATTTGATGGGTTTCAGATCTCAGTAAAGTCGCCACACTTAGGTCAATTGTTGCTTTAAACGTCTGTCACATGTACATGACTCACTGATGGAAAAAAATGTAGTATTTTGTTTGAAAATTATACATTTTGTGAGATCCCCACCTTGATCGCACAAGTGGCTCCCTTGTATCTAGTTCTGTCTGCTGTTGACTGTCTAACAGTACTTATGTCATGGGCTGAAACTGGTTTTAAAATATACATTTACCTGAGTTTGGTCATTTTGAGTTTTATTATCACCAGGCTGTTAAAATATATTAGCAAAAACACAAACATTTTAACTGCCTCTTAATACAGTTTAGGGGCTTTGGTTTTTTTTTCCCCCATGTCACTATTTTCCTCATGGGACCTGGAAGACACAGTTGCAGGCTCTGTCATAAAAGTGGTAAAAATGCAACTATTCAGGCATTTACTTGTTCATTCAAAAATTAATGGGGGGAAAAACTCAGGCATAGAGGAAAATACTCCAGGCATTAGTAGTACATTACAAGAATTATAATGGTGTCCATATTTGAGAATGTCACCTTTTTGTAAACCTTTTCACTGGAAAGAGACCAAAACAATGTATAGTCTGGCTCCTGTTTACTAACCTTTTTTATAGTTTTGGGTGGGCTTTTCCTTCTGGACTTTGTTTTCCCCTTCATTACATGTTCATTGGTTGTTCTTTGTTGGAATTTACTTATTTTGTGCACTGCCGTGTGATTTTTTTTTTTTCTCCTCCCCTTTGGACGCACAGTCAGGTCTGAGGCACTCTGGGATTTTGTTAAGTTATTGAGAAGGCTGAATAAAATTTGTGTTCAAATGTCTGGGTATCACTGTATTCAGTCATTAATAAACATTACGTTTTCACTTAAAGTTTCTAGTCATGCTTATTTTAACCTGCAGGGAGTGATATAATCAAGGCTATTAGATTTAGCGCTGCAAAATCTGTCTTTAATATTGCAAATACAGAGCAGGTGTGGTAGACTTCATGTTGGCGCATAAGTTTCCGTAATGTTCAAAAGGGTTTGTTGTAAACTTTCCAGCAGGCGAAGGTATTTGTCTATATTGGTTTTACTGGAAACGTGAGATGCGGGCGGCTCTGATTGGTTGTCTTCCACGTCAATCACCTGCCGTAGTGGAGAAAAAAGACTGCGTCGCGTTTACGATCTGACAGAAACTGAGTCGTGATCATCCGGTCGAGCCGTGGGTGGAGAGACTGCTTCAGGTACCTTCCCTTTCGCTGAGATTACTGTTGTACGAGCTTTCTGGCCGACTACATGGATAGATTTTACGCCACGCCTGGGGTAGCGTCTCTTTTTTTCTTCATCGACGTGTGTATAAAAGAAAAACGACGCGGGTTTTGTTTGGTTATGTGAACGAGAGAAGGACGTCGTTTTCTCAGGCTAAGCTAACAGCGGCGCAGCGTTACGGGTGGGGGTGGATTCCTGAATTTCGGCCCTTCTGAAGAGAATACAAATAACGTCTCGGGATGAGGGTTTGAAACTATGACAAGCGCAGGAGTTAAACCCGATTGAGGAGAGCTTGTTGAAGGAGAAGAAGTGTCAATGGATGAATATCACTAGACCGATCAGTGAAGCGCTGTGAAGTAGTTCGGCTAAGCGACGCTAGTTGGCTAGCTGGATTGACAAGGAAGTTGATTAGCCACCTTGCTAACTCGGCGACAAATGCTCCAATGGACAAAGGGTCGCCTTAAACCTGAGTTATAAATAATTTTAAACATTAACGTAAATACAGAAGGGATTGTCCGTAACAACATTTGGGAGCATACATAACTTGCATCATTGTCAAAGTCACGGCGGGCTGCGGGGTTTAAACCTAAAAGTGAGGTAGATTAGCTTGTTTCACGTTAGCACCAGAGTCAGGTCTCGTTGTAAACAAAGGGTCCACCTGTCTCCAGTACTGCACCTCTAGTCATCCACGCCAGTTTCGTGGACATCATTGCCTTTTCATTATCGACATTAGGAGTTCTCAAAGATGGATTTAAAGACTGCAGTATTCAACGCAGCCAGGGACGGAAAGCTCCGGCTGCTTCAGAAACTGTTGGAAAACAAAGATGGACACGAGGTGACTAAACTGATGGGCGAGAAGACAAACGGGGCCACCCCTCTTCTAATGGCCGCCAGATACGGGCACCTGGACCTGGTGGAGTATCTGCTGGAGTGCTGCAGTGCTCCTGTGGAGGTCGGAGGCTCAGTGAACTTTGATGGGGAGACGATCGAGGGAGCCCCCCCTCTGTGGGCCGCGTCGGCCGCTGGGCATCTGAAGGTGGTTCAGTCTCTGCTGGGTCACGGAGCCTCAGTCAACAGCACGACCCTGACAAACTCTACACCTCTAAGGGCAGCCTGTTTCGACGGTCACCTGGACATTGTAAAATACCTGGTGGAGCACAAAGCTGACCTAGAGGTGGCTAACAGACACGGACACACGTGCCTCATGATCTCCTGTTACAAGGGACATAAGGAGATCGCACAGTACCTGCTGGAAAAAGGCGCAGATGTCAACAGGAAAAGCGTGAAAGGTGCGTATGTTCACATTTCTCTACTCTAAGACGCACATAATAGCGGTTTACATTTTCAAGAACAATCATAACTCTGTGAGCAAGTAAATGGTTGCATTCATATCCGTGCGGCACTAGGTATAAACTGTAACTGTTAGGACGCAATAGTAATGTGGCTTATGTTGCAGGCATATGTCTGAAATGACTCAAAATTAACATGACCTGCTGGTTTCACAAGGACAGATTCTGAAGCATACTGCCACACCTGGCCCACCAAAACCCTTGGTATTTTGTGAACAAATCTTTAGATGTTGAAGTAATTCCAACAGGTGTCTTGACACTGTCAAATTTAATTAAATTAAATTAAGAATCAGACTTCTTAAACAGAAATCAGTTCCCTGTTTTGTGACAAATCACTCAACCACTACTGACTTCATTTAAAAAAAAAAAAAAAAATGCTGTGAAGAAATGGCTTAATCTATTTTGGACGATAGGGCAGCCTGTGGATTTTAGTTGTGACCTTTTTATTTTTATATGCACACACACACAGAAATAAGTTCTCAATGTCTGGAATGAATGTCGATTTGTAAAGAGCCTAAAATATTCCAAACTCGGGCATCTGAAAGGCACGTGTGTTTACTTTCCACAGTTTTAGCATCCTTTTCCAGTAATTTTTGCTTTATAGTTTCACCCATTTGTCCAAACAGATTTACCTGTTTGTCGTCACTTCATTTACTCACTTAAATGCAGTAATTATCATTTTTGCCACATGCTCATAACCACAATGCTCAACAGATTTGTGTGGGATTAAGCCAACCTGCCTTCTGCTGTCCGTCTGTCATAAAGTAGAGGAAAACCTGGTGTTGTTTAATTTCAGACAAAGAATGTAGGGTAATTATAATGTTGTGGTTCTCGTGTTGTCTTAAAGAATCAGATGGAGGTCATCAGTGTCATTTTTGGCAGAAAGTGAAGATTCTAAATAATGCTAATCCTAGACTAACCCTGTTTGGTCTTGTCTGCTTGAATGTGGATTAGCCTGAGTGCACTGAGCAGAGCCAAGGAAAGCTGAGCAACAATACCGTAGGTTTAAAACAACAGAATGGATATGTGGTACTGTAAAAAAATGTCTTATTAAATATAGGTGAAATGAAGGTACTTTGAGAAGAAATTACACTGTAACATTTTCTTTTTTTGGCCAGCAGCACACAATGTCCATGTTTTCTGCCAAAAAGACCAATTGTCATTGGTCCGAATGCATTCTTGTTTCCGCTGAGTAGTTTTCCATCCCAGACACCTCAGAGCCCAGAGATATTGTAGTTGTAGCTCCATGTTTTAGTCCTTGACAAAGGACTGACACAGTAATCCTGAACTCATGTGGCTGTATTAGCTTTATACCCATAACAGGTCTTGATGCATCAGAGCCACACTGTTCAGCTTCAGTCTGTGTTCTTGCTTTTTACACTCTTCCACATAAATCAGCAGATTTGGTATTTGTTTTAGGAGAATTACATTTGAATAATTTTTGTACACAGGACTTCACATTTCTTGGATGCTACTTTTATATCAAATCATAATTATAATCACCAGTTCATGGCACCTGTTTCAAAAAGAATAGTTCTTGAATTCTGTTAACTAAACAGGAGCCTAAATGGCTCCTGTTCAAGTTTTTTCTTTAATTTCTTGCAGACTTGAATATGAAGAATGAATGTACAGGGTCTTTCAGAAAGATGGACCTAATTTCAATCCGGTATATTTCTTGATGGCAACATGGGACAATAACACAAATGGTTTAGTGAGTTTTCAAGTTTTGCTACCCATTTTATAAATGCTCTATAAGCCCTCCACCTACTGCATGAACAACATCGAGAGGACAGTTGAATTTGTCCCAAATGCCCCTCAGAGTGTCTTCATCCACTCCAGTCACCTCTGCCATGTTTCTGTTTGTGAGGTCACCCAGATTAGTTGCTAATGGTGGCACAAAAACACAGAATGTCTTTGACGTTTCCCCACAAGAAAAATTCACAGGATCTTGGCAGCCAAGAGTGTAGGGCCAAGTCATTGGGTCCCATGTCACCAATTGGGAGCGCCATGTAGTGGTAGTTTTAGTAAAATTCTATGCCCCGCCCTTTCATGTGATAAGTGATTCATTCATGAGCGGTTTGTGGTTGCAGAGAGATGATTTCAAATCAGGTGCATCTTTTTGAAACACCCTGTGTATTTACAAATGACATAGAGCTAACCAGACCAAACGTGGCATTTGTTGTTTTCATACCGTCTATAGGGAAATGCACGTGAAAGTGTATATTAATATAACTGCATCATTTTTAAAATTGTAATTTCTGTACAGTTCAAACTTATTTTGAAGTGTACCAACCAAACATTCCTTCAGCCTATGCGCACAAGCAAGGTTTGTGTTTAATCCACTGATAAGGAGGTTGAGTATTGTGATTCTGTCAATGAACTGCATGTCAGTGCATATTTATATGCACTGACATGCAATTTTCTGTGCCATATAAATACATGTTATATGGCACAGAAAACCACATGTGTATTACTGTTTTGAAAACTACAAGTTACACCAAAAATCCACCACAATTGCCAAATCAAAGCAAACATTTCCAAGACTGCGGAATACAGAGATGAAATACTGGTCATTTGAGAAATTGTTATGCATCTGCAACTGTTGAGCTTGTCCCCTACTAAAAACCAACGTACAGTTTTTTTTTTTTTTTTTTTTTTTTTTATAGTAACGCATGTCTTCTGTCCATAGGCAACACAGCCCTCCATGATTGTGCTGAGTCGGGCAGTCTGGAGATTATGCGGATGTTGTTGCTGTATGGAGCGACAATGGAGCAGGACGGTTATGGCATGACACCACTGCTTTCTGCAAGCGTAACAGGCCACACGAACATTGTAGATTACCTTACAACACACCAGCAGGTAAGGGTTTTGGACTGACAGTTGACACCCATACTGTAAAAATCATTTTGTCATTATAGCAGTAGTGAATTTCAGAATTTGCTTAGTTCTCATTGGGAAAATTATTTGCTCAAATCTGCAGACCAGCCACAAGGAGCGGATTGATGCTTTGGAACTCCTTGGAGCCACCTTTGTGGACAAGAAGAGAGATCTCCTAGGGGCTTTAAAGTACTGGAAGAGAGCCATGGACCTTAGATACGTGGATAGTAACAACATTGTACATAAACCAGAACCTAAGCAGCTCATTATGGCATATGACTATGCCAGGGAGGTGAGTCATTTATTTTTTTAAATTGTGTGAGTTGCTCTGGTCAGGTTTTTGTAAAAGCATAATGTACTCTTAAAACTCTTCAATTTGGTGTAATACATATGCTACAAGTCATGTCTTCATGCTCTTTGCCTCTGAAAAACCTGACCTTTCCATCAACTCCATGCACTGGTCATGATCTTAACCCTGTAAACTTGTCTCTAGGTAACAAATGGAGAGGAGCTTGATGGGCTGATATCTGACCCTGATGAGATGCGAATGCAGGCTTTGCTAATTCGTGAGAGAATCCTTGGCCCGCAGCATCCAGATACATCATACTACATCCGTTATCGGGGAGCTGTCTATGCTGACTCTGGGAACTTTGAGCGCTGTATCAATCTGTGGAAGTATGCATTGGATATGCAGCAGAGCAACCTGGACCCCCTGAGCCCCATGACAGCCTCCAGCCTGCTGTCGTTTGCTGAGCTCTTCTCTTTCATGCTCCAGGACAGGGCCAAGGGGCTGCTGGGGACTTCTGTGTCTTTTGAGGACTTGATGGGGATCCTGTCCAAGAGCGTGTTGGAGATTGAGCGAGCGGTGAAACAAAGCGGGCCAATGCCTCCGGACCCTGCACAACTCAGCAAAGCCCTGTCAATCATTCTGCACCTTATCTGTCTATTGGAGAAGGTGCCATGTACTACAGAGCAGGACCACTTCAAGAAGGAGACAATTTACAGGTGCACTTCAGCTGGAAATGACTGCTTATATTACAATTTTCTTTAAAGGGAGAAAATCCTTCTGAAACAGCCTTAACACTTCTTCATAATATGCCATATTTGGTGGATTATTCCAACCTACTTGGAAATAATCCTTTGTTTTGTTTAGTTTAGTTGACCTGAACGTCCCTTCAAGACATTGTCATTATATTTCGTGAAATGGATGTAATAAGGTGTGAAGCCAACAATGGTTTGGTTCAATGCCCTTCTGTCACCTTGGATCAAATCCTCTCTTACTCAGGCTGCCATCACTGTTATTGTACTTTGAAGTAACTTTGAGAAGTGGTATTTCCAGTTTGATTCCACTTTTGCTACAAGTCCTTCTATCAGCAAGTCTTATGCCATAAGCATGACAGTTTGGTGTATAAATTAGATGGCTGTCAGTCTTGTCAGATTGGAAATTAACATTCTTTTTATTTTTTGTTAGTGATGTCAATTTTTAAAAATGACAAGGGCTTTTTTTTTCTCCTTCACAGATTCCTCAAGCTTCAGCCGTGTGGTAAAAATGGCTACAGTCCACTACACCTGGCCGTTGACCGAAACACTACCTGCGTGGGCCGCTACCCCGTCTGCAAATTCCCCTCTCTCACAGTTGCGTCCATTCTTCTTGAATGTGGGGCCGACGTTAACAGCCGAGACGAAGATGACAACAGGTCGGTTTCTCCTTTGCTTCACCTTTTTAATTTGTTACCTCCCTGTACACTGTCCTTGCAGCCACCAAACCGTTAGTCAAAGATTTCTGCACCACATTAATCTTTGATAATGTGTCTTCTTTGACTGTATAATCTTATAGTTGATCCTTTTGTCTTCCAATCTACCAGTCCCCTTCATATCGCTGCATCCAATGGCCACCCTGACATCATGAACCTGCTCATATCCTGTGGGACTCACTTCGACAGCACCAATGCCTTCCAGCAGACGGCCTGCGACCTCCTAGATGAGAAGGAGCTGGCCAGGAATGTCATTCAGCCCATAAACCACACCACGTTGCAGTGCCTAGCCGCTAGGGCCATTGTCAAGCACAGCCTTGACTACCGGGGAAACATCCCTGAGAAACTTGAAGCCTTCGTCCTGCTCCACAGATAATGATTGAAAAGTTGAGAGCAGGAGGAAATAACAGACCAAAAGGGGAGGGGAGTGACAACTGAGGAGTATAGTGTCTCACCAATGAGGTGTTTTTTAGAAACTGAAAAGGACAGCAAATTCAAACTGAGGAGAGTATATATGTGAAGATTTCTGTGCACGAAGCTGTCCTCATTCAACTAGGATGGATTAAAAAATACTTGGAGAAAACAGAGGAATGAGTGATTTTGTTTTCTTCCCCTCGAATGGAGCTACTCGCTGCTCACAGTCCTGTCTGTGGGGGTGTATTGGGTATTGGACAGCAACATGGACTTACAGATGTACCCGCAGGTGAACTGAGCAATGGGTTTACATATTTTTGCTTTAGAAGATTAGAATTTTTTTTTTTTTTTGCATATTCCACAATGCTATTTATTGAATGAAACTTGAGAGAATTTTCTCCATGCTGGCCCCATCCCAGACTCAACTTTGCCTGCTTCTCTTCTCAAAGCAAAGATTGAGGCTTTATACAAATGCTGGGACTTCAGGTTATTTTTTTTTTCATTTGTCCCATCACTGTTGCCAACAGTCATGGACCCTTTCTCAATCATCTGGTTTTTGTATTTTTACAAAACATTTACTTACATTATTGTCATGCAAATCTGGATCTGCCGAGTGCTGTGGATTCTAAACTCATCTTTGTTTCCACTTTAGTGTTTTATCAAAGCTTTATGAGAAGGGTTTAATGTCTGCAAACACCATAAGTGCTTTATTCTTCCTATGCACAGGCTAGGCTGTTGGAAAGAGAGACTGTTGTATTCTGTGCCGGCACTTGTCTGTGCAATATCTCTCATGAGTTTTTGTGTTTACCTCATTGCTGCCGTTTCCTTCAGTATCCCCCTTGTTCACTCGAGGGGCAGATTCAAAACCATTGTAGTGATTGTTTTAAGGATGAATGGATTCGAGTGATTGTGTGTGCGAGTGTTAAGTGCCACAGGATGTGTTTCTTGTATGCCAATGTTTTGAGTTTTCAAAAACTGACTACAAGGAGTTGTGTGAAGTGGCACTCATGGAGATTCCATATTGCACATGACTGCCACTAAAAACCCACAGCGGCCAAACTGTTTACAGCCGCTGGAGTGTGCAGGCTTGTACCCAGAAGTGACCTCTTACAGTTCATACGTGGTCAACCTTTAAATGCCATTTTGTTCTTTAATAATCAATGATCAAAAGATAAGACTGGGGAGGTTACAACACTGGGCCACTGTGCATGTGCAGCAGCATATAAACCAACCAATCACTGCAGAAAACCTTTCATATGAACTCCTAGACTCCAAACTAGACCACAGCTAGTACCGTTCAGCTTATTTTGTACAATTGTCATCCAGTTGTATAACAACTGAGGGAGGACACCTCACCGTACAGAATAAAAATAAGGCTTTGTGAATTCTCTTGTTTGCACATTAGCTTTAGATGTGTGGGTTGGAAAAAAAGGGCTTTTCATCATTTGTAGGATTTCAAGTTGCAGTCTATTTAACCTGACGGTTCCAAACCAGATACAGAAAATGTCTGAGACTCCCAGGGCAACTTGATTTGAATCTGCACTTTACTACAGCGGAGTTAAAGATTTGATATGGCATTAATCAAGTTCATGTCTTAATAACCATTTTGACAATAAACCCATGTTGCACTTGTCACCTTGTCCAAATGTCGTCTTTTGATGCTTTGTTCAGTGTGAAGTTTTCAAGCTGCAGTAACTGATGTGTTTATGAACTTGGTGTAACAAATCCTCATGGTCTTGTGCATTTTGTGTTTTGCACAGATGAACAGAAAGTATGCAGTGTTTCCAGCTGGTTGAAAACTGAGATGTAAACATGCCTAATTTATTTGTTATAAGACACGCACAAGAACCTTTCTGGACATTATAGCGTTCTTGTCCATTACCTTTCAGCATAACGTAACTGAAGTTGTCTCTGAGGAAATGAGTTCTACCCTGTTTTCAGACTATAGAAAATCTACCCCGTGACTCATGGCAGGTTGGGGTTAAATACTGTACATGAAGGACAGCTGAAGTAACTAGAGCCATGAGAAAATAGTGATACACTAAAATATTGGGGTACTGTGCTTTGTGATTTTTTTTTTTTTTTTTTTTTTTTTAATTCATGGTAGTGTTTTTATTTTTTGTGTTGTATTTACACCTCCACGCTCTAATTGGCAGCAGTTATGCAGCCATTTGATGTTTCCACACTGTACACCACAAAAAAATGAAAGCGGTGAAGGCCGGGTGACGTAACAAACATGAACGACTATATCCTCAGCCGTCCAGAATAGTGAGGGTTCCCTGTGCTCTCTGGCCTGTGGCGTTTTCTCCACTACAACTATCGTTAGAGCTGAATCTGTGAGCCAGCTTGTCTACCTCCACCAAAATCTTCACGTTAACGTGAAGCATTTACATACATGCTGTAATAGCATGTAAAATCTGAGGTATCTGTTTACCATATTTTATTTATATAGGCAGACAGGTCACTTCCTTTGAGACTGTGAGGAAAAATAGTGTTCTGATGGATGTTGTTGCTGTTGTGTATTTTCTTATATAAACACCATTTTTAATTTCTTAATATTTATCCAAAGAATCCTGCACACGTGTATTTTTAATTGCAATTCTGTTGAGATTGCATAAAAAAACCATTCTGTCGGGTGGTGTTGGGATTTCTTTATTGGGGTTTCTTTATTTGAAAATCACAAGCTGTCCTGCATGCCACAGCAGAATATAAGAGTGAAAACAGAATCTAAAATGTTTTTCATGTTAAGGTTAAGAATCCTGAGTGTGCTTTTATTTTTAGCTGATGTAGGAAGAAGGTAACACTGTTGTGAAAAATCCCACTGTTCTTCCTCCATAAAAGGTGTGTTTACTCCGATTTTGTGGATGTACTGGTGGGTCTTCCTCAAATTAAGTTATGAAAAAAATCATGTCTTACATACACTATCACAATATATCGCAGTACGTGACATTGTGATTCATATGCTTCTACCGCTCCACTCCACAGGAAGCTTGGAGTGTATTCTCTTTTTCCACACCAGTTTAAAATGGCACCCCCCTCCCCCCGCCCCCCATTTCAGCTCCTGCAACTTTAAAGTCTCCATATCCAGCATTATGTAAGCAGCTATGCTTTAATTTTATTTTGTGTGTTTCTTGTCCATGACCTGATTAGGTAATACATGGTCAAACTAGATCCTCTTCAGCCGTCCATTCAAGAAAATCAGGCCACGAGTGTGAAGAATGTCAACGTGTGGCTTTCAAAGGCTAAAAATAAATAAACCTTGATCAGAATGCGAGGTCAACCTAGATGTCACTTAATACAGAACTTGGACCATCACAAAGACGTGTCCCTCTGAAGCAGTTAATGGTTTGAACGTTGATACAGTTTGGATTGTCTCGTATGTGTCCTTATATGTCCACAGTGATGGTGTCCAGTTTTCTGCTCTTTCTCTGCACAGTCATTGAGCAGTGGACTTGTTCCAGATACTTGATCTGGGAGCGGCTGCGCTGAGGACCCCTCTGGACTGGAATGCAGCCAGAGAAACCTTTGACATCATTCATGTTGTGTTCCAAGAAATGACCCCCGTAAAAACAACGTGAGTTATGGATTGTTTGTTTAATACTTGGTGCTTAAAGCAATGGAAAAAAAAGTGGATGCACAGCAGAGCTAGTTGTATGGCACGTTTTATTACAGAAAAAATATGTTTTATATTAATATGCGACAGGAAACACCTACTTAAACATCTTTCCACTGGCTGCATACGGGAAAGATGGTAAATAAATCTGAAAATAGTCATTTTGGTTTGTGTTTTGGAATGAGTACAGTGGTTCTAGGTTTCATTTTAAGCTGAACAATTTATCAAATTGCAGTCATAGTAACAATATCATTGTATGCAACTATGTAATCACACAATGCTGCAATTTTAAGCCCAGAAAGGTCCATGTTCGGAGGTTTTTGGATGATCTAATCATTCATATTGTTGATTGTTTTGCAAGTGGTTGCTCTGATGTTTTTTTTTTTTTTTTTGCTAGTTGTGTTTATTTTGTTTGCACTTTGGTCATTTTTTTTCATTTTGTTGACAATTCTGCTCATTTTAATGGTTTCGCACTGATCACTTTGTTATCTCTTGTTATTTACGTATTCATCATGTTCACACATGGTATAGTAATTTTGGCTGTTTTTAGCATTCTTTTGTTCATTCTTTTGTCTTTTGTGGTTCATTTTGTTCATTTTTGATCTGAGGACATGAGTGAATAAATAAAACCTCACCACATCCTGCAGCAATCGTGCCATTGTAAGTTCTTCAGCATGGACTGGCTTTGTTGTTCACAAGGAATCTCAGGAGGAGATGATTGGAGTGTTGTTTTCTTTCACAGATTTTTATGTAACAGTCATTTGCTGAGAAACATTGCTCTCAGTGCTTAATGTAGGTTTGGAGTGGTTTTCTTGATTTTTTTATTATTTTTTTTTGATTTTGTTCATGTTTATCCATTACCATCATTTGTTTTTTGTTAATGACATTTTTACACGTCATTCTGATAGGTATGTTTAACAAGTATGTTAGAAGATCACAGGAGAACTCATGACACTTTTCCATTCATTTCATTACATTTGTCCATGATGAATGAGATCATCACCACATCGTCTGTTTTCACTTCCCCGTCCTCTGTCGTTCAGGATCACACCACCTGTTTCCCACAGCAGCAGCAAGTCCCCTGAATGTCTCATCTATCCTGAATGTTTTGTGATGAGTCAGTGGCAGGATCTCAGCAAAGCACAGCCAGGGTAATTCTTAATGACTCATGATCTGTGTGTGTGTGTGGTCAGATGAGGTAGAACAGAGCAGGTTTGGGTTCATTTTTTGTACCATCCGCTGTGATGTGCGTGTGGCATAGCAGAGCAGGATGGTATTCGTCTGTTGCATTTTCCGGTGTAGGACTATGTGGGACCAAGAACTCGTTTAATAGCAGTCGAACAAATATCTACAACACCAAACTATTTAAAACTGAGCCACATGCTGTTACCTAACACACTGCCTCTGTTCCTGGATGTGAACCAATACTGTGCGTGATGAACGGAAAAGACAATACACGGTGCTGTAAAGGCTTTGTTTTTGTGTGAGTTTTATGTTATCAACAGTGTTGGGTAGAGTAGCCAAAGAGTACTCGAGTAAAAGTGCTGTTACTCCATCATTTTAATGATTCAAGAAGTAGCAGTACTCATAAACGTAAGTACTTGAGTAAGAGTAAAAGGTTTGTCATTAAAAAAATTTGTGAGTAGCAATGATGTGGAATCTGTTCACTAGATTTTCTTTTTTTTCCTCATTTTGTTGTATACTTGTTTTTTTTTTTTGTTCAGTTTTCTTGGTGATATTATATAATCGTATAATTATATAATGTCACTGTTCACTATTTAATTTTTTTTTGCATTTTGTTGATTTTTGTTCAGTTTTACTGGTCATGAAACCTGTGGCTTCATCTTTTCACCCCACAAATCCACAAAATGAACAATACAATAAATTAAAGGACCAAAACCAAGAAAGATGAAAACATAAGCAAAATAATGAACATGATTAGGACACAACTGAACAAAATAATAAAAAACTGAACAGAAATTCGCAAAAGGGGCTAAAATAATAAATCAACCTGCGGAAAATGAATAGAAAATGAACAAAATAGTCAAGTAAAAAACCAAAACTGAAATGTAAGCAAAACGATTAACAAAATATACCACAAAAATTAATAACTATAACAATAACAAACATTTTTACCCACAAAAATGTAATAGAAAATTAACTAAACAATCACCGAAATGAACAAAAAGGATCAATAAATGAAACAAAATAACCAATAAAAATGTACAAAATGGTCCATTCAATGAACAATAAATGAAAATGATCAACAACAATGAATAATATGACTGGTATAATACATACATTTCTAGGTCTTGTTTGGGCCTTCAGGAGGAGTGTTGTTCCTCTTATGAATTGTGCTTGGTCATATCCACACCCACCATTCAGATCTAAAAATAGCGCCGGTGTTCTGAGCCGTACAAGGTCACGCGATTATTGATTAGCAACATTTTATTTTTACCTCCTGTTCAGCGAGCCTGTGAAAAGCAGTACAGTATATATGAGTGTGAGGGGAAAATGGCAGCTGGTAAATCAGTGTGTGACTTCTGCCACTTCCCACCTGTTTCCCAGCCTGTTTTCTCATCTGCATGACCCTACAGCCTGTACGGCGCACGGGGAAGGTTAACCGCACTTCTTTACAGTCATTATGATGTTTACAGTGTTTTACAGATATGTTGAGACATGCCGCAACATACAGCCAAACATGTAAAGGCCAGGGGTGTGTAGAGTACACAGAAACAATACTCACGTAGAAGTAGAAGCAGGCGACTCAAGTAGACAAAGAAGTACTATTAAAAATATGTACTTGAGGCCCAGTAAAAAAAGTATTAATAAAAACTACTCAAGTTGTGAGGTGTAATTAGTTTATTATAGGTTAATGTAGTGTATTTTGCTAATTTATGTCTTTTTTTTCTATCGGTGATTATGTTAATTTTGTTAATATTTTTTAAATTTCTTTCCTTCTATTTGTGTACTTTGTTGGCATTTTGTAATTTGTTTGACTGATTTTGGTAGTACGTAATTGACTATTTTTCTTATTTTGTCAATTTTTTGATGCGTTGCATGTTACGTTAACTCGCTTTGTGTTTTCTTTGCTTGTTTGTCTATTTGCTAATTTTGCTAATTTTGTTTGTTTGATTAATTTTTAAAATTTTGCACGTTATTTTTTTCCTTTGTTAACGTTTTTTCCATAATTTTGTTCATTTTGTTAAAACATGATTGATTGTGTCATTCATTTGGTGATTACATGACCTATTTTTGTTCATCTTTGCTCATTTTGTTCACATCTGGATATGAATAAATGATTTCTCCTCATTGAGCTGTGGCCAAATGAAAATGAGTACAAGTACATTTTTTTTCATCACAAACGTAGTTGAGTAAAAGTTAAAAGTATTCTGTCAAACAACTACATAATTTTAAAAAACTATTAATTTATTTTATTTTCTGAGGGAGGGTAATGCAGTGGTTTATTCTGTTGTTCATTTTTGTTCATTTTCTTGACTGTCATGTTAATTTTTTTGTCATTTTTTTGACATTATTTGGTTCATCCCTTTTAGTTAATTCTGTTGATCCTTTTTATTCATTTTTTTGTTCATATTGTGTTTCGTTTTGTTTATTTTTTTGTTGATGTCTCTGTTTGTTTAGTTTTCTTTTTAATTTTGCAGATTGTTTTGTTGCATGTGGTTTATGATTTTGGTCACTGTGTCCCTATATTTTTTATTTTGCTTGTTTTCTGTTCATTTCTTCATTATTTTGTTCATTGTTTTGTTAATTTTAGTTCATTTGCTTTAGTCCATTTTGTATTATTTTTAGGGCTGTCAAACAATTAAAATTTTTAATCTGATTAATCACAGGGCCTCTGTGGATTAATTTTGATTACCGTAATATTCACACTATAAGCCGCGGTTTTTGTCACACATTGCCGACCCTGCGGCTTATACAATGATGCGGCCTATTTATAGATTTTTCTAACGGCCGCCAGGCCCGGTAGCATGTCCTT
>JAQQAE010000074.1:0-46873 GCA_029823295.1 Pseudamia nigra | reverse complement strand
CATGAGGTTTCGGCCTCGAATTGTGAAGCGCCTAGAGATAATCGGCGATTATGATTGCCGCTATAAAAATAAAGATTAAATTGAATTGAATTATAATGCTGTGTGTATCATATTTGATACACACATTTCTTACACCTATTGCATCATCATATGGTAAAAACTTTGCTCGAAACCCTGTTGAATACAATCTGTTATTTGTCTTTTGCCCGCAGGTGGAGGTGAATTATGTTTAACATCCAGTATCAAATATGAAACAAATAAAAACACATAGATGCAAATTATTTTTGTTTATTTTAATTTAATTTTGTTAAAGGGGCAAATAAAGAATTCACATTTTAAAAATCTGAATTTTCTGTGCATTATTTCTTGGGTCAGGCTTCATAGGGTTAAACTTGGCCTCTATTAAGTTGTTATAATGAAGCTTATTGTCTGTGTTCTTTCATCAGACTTCCTAAATAATGGTTTCCAGATCTTTGCACACCTCAATACCATAGAAATATATCTTACTAACCTCCCTCTAAGAGCACCTTTATCTGGGCTATAATCCTGGCTGTAATGTGCCCTCGTTAGGAAAGCACTGCTGGCCCACACCAATAGCAAGGAAAGGCCTCAGGCACCACTGGAATTAATTACAGACAAAAGCGATGGTGTTTGCAATTGTCATGCCAAATTTATCACTAGCCACTTAATGTGCCTCATCTGAACTGATCCACACTCGCTGAATTGCCCCAGGGCATCTATTCCTCGTCTTCCAGGGGTGGGGCAGTAGTAGGAAGGGAGCGTGTCTTTGTGTGTGTGTCTTTGCATGTGTGTGTGTTTGTACGGGGCAGTGTGCATCTGCTGGGGACTTGCCTAAATCCTGGGCTGGAGGCAGTGTGTGCTAACAATGCCCCCAGCAAATACAGCATGTAGAAGTCTGTAACAAATGTTAACACCCGTCTCCACCCCCTCGTTCTCTACCCACCCAGCCTCGTCTCCAGAGACAGGTTCAAAGCCAATTGTGACATCTTTAATTCTGCCATTTTTGTGATGATAATCCTTGATATGCTCGGATGTGGTGTCAGCAGTGATTTGGTCCTCACCAAAATACATCTCTACAAAGGCTTACAACACAACAAGCAACACAGATTGACAAAGAAATACCACTGTTTTATCAATCAATACATACAAATACAATACATGAAACTAATGCTGGATCTAAGTTATTGATTTTCTACTTTTTTATTATTTTCTGGGCTATGCAATCTAGTAGTCAAGTAGTTCTGTACAAAAAGATAATACGTCTACAACCGATATTTATACGTATATTTTTAAAACATAGTTGATTTATTAATCCATTAATCTACATAACAGTGTTTATATTTCTGCAAGACGTACTTTGACCAACAAATTTGTTAGACCATCTGTCTTATTTGTCTCAAAGACCATCCAGTGCCATACAACTTACTGTAAGTAAATACGTGCAATTTAGCACCTTAATGGAAAAAAATAATAATGTACTTTACTATGCTTTCTTGTAAATCAGTATGTTTGAAAAGCAATGGATGACAAAAATAATTAAATTCTAGCATTAAAAATATCATCAATTGAAAAGCTTGCACTTACTGGTGGATTAACCATGAGAGAAACATTAACACTGGATAATATTAAAAACAGACTGTAACATTTACTACTCTGTAGAGTACTACTTATTTATGCGTTTATGATGTTAAACATCTTGACAATCATTGCAGAAGTGAAATACAGTTTGCATCAGCTGATCATTTTCTTTAATCCTGTCACTGATATGGCTGTTTATATCAAAAGGACCAAGGCTGTCCCAAATGCATACTTACACATAAGCCACCATTATCTTTCTGCTTGTGCAGCTGAAAACCTAATACCTTAGTTCAATAGCAATGCAGAGGGGACAGCACATTGGTAGCCTTATGGTACAAAAGAATAATAGCTTTCAAGGAGTCCTGCTTGTCTGAAATAAATATGCAGGTGTTTCTGTTCAACTTGGGAAAAATGTGGCAAAATATTGTATCCACAAGTGCATAATGTCTTATCAACTCTGATCGGTTATCAATTATAGCAAAAGCATCTCATTATATTAATGAATGGCCTCAGCCAATAATAGCCTTTCTTATTGATGTTTGAACAAGGTAAGCACAAACTCCCTTACACAGCACAGAGCCTGAGCATCAGCAGCTGAGAACACATTTGCAAGGATGAATAAAACAAAAAAAAGGGGAGAAGCCAAAGAAACTGAAGGACACAACAGGCTACTCTCACAGGGACTGCATTTATTCAAGCAATTGTCATGCAAGCCTTGTTGTAAGTAATAATGTGGCCTTTAATGACGGAATGATGGACCTGCCAAACACTGCTGCTGCCATATACTGTCTGCATGTCCCTGCTGTCCGCTCCTCACATACCCATCTGGGACATATTAGCATAACCTCGTCAATTCACAGCCCACTTTAACATAATCCATATTTGTTGGGTAAAGTCCAACAGCAAGCCTCCAGTACAGCGGTCATATGACGCTATGACACACTCTAAGAGCCCGGCCCACATAAAGCATGCTTGGGCAGCTAAGCAATTCAGAAATGCAAAATAGGAGGGCACACCGTTCCCTACCTTGTACCTAGAGGGACAAATCCCTTCTGGCCAGACATCTCCAGACTGTTACCTTGGTATTCCTCCACAACAGTACTTGTGATTTTTATTCTAAGTGCTCAGGAAAGAGGAGAAAAAGAACAAAAAGGAGTCTGCTGTCATAGCTGGCAGTGAGTGTGTAGAATACATTGAGTTGCTGAGGCATGTCAAAGTATGCATGCTTCACCTATCAGGAAATAATGCCATATTTTGATACACATTTGCTTTATAAATACCATTCTTTTTATTCTTTTAAAATAGCCAGACTGCATGGAGTCAGTTTACAACTAACTGTACAGTAAATCATGCGAATATGTTTTTTCAATTTGAGCTACTATGCACAAATAGTATGGATTATTGCTATGTAATGTAATGCATAAACTTCTGTGTGTGTACACCCAGAATGTATATTACAAACATGATAATACAAACTGCTCCAAATAAAAAAGAGTAATAGTAAATAAGGTCATGGTGGTAGTCTTTACACTTCATTGTACACAGCTGATAAGAGAATTAGTAAGTCATCCTTTAAGGGCAGCGCAATCATTATTTCAAAAGAGAGAATGCATCTTGAATGTCCTGACACTTATTGATACTGTAATGTAAGTGTAGATTTTTTATTGAATACTGTCTAAAAACTGTTTAAGGGAAAATAAACCTCAATTTCAATCAACCTGACAGAGGTTGTGAAAATAAAAGCCAACTAACAGTGAAATATTAGAAGCACACATAATTTTCCACAGTTTATGAGAAATTCATCTTTGTGTTTCATCGATGCAATTCTTTGAAGTCCTCTGCAGTATAGACATTCAACAGAATCCCTTCACCCACTTGAAAGCAATACCTGTCATGAACCATCATCACAAAAGCCTTCTGAGATATAATCTCAGAGAACTTTTAACCCAAGAATTTCAAACCTTCCTGTCAAAGAGAAAGCAGAGATCTTGGGATCATGACACTCAGTCAGCAGCAGTCACACAGCTCTGGGCCGGGTGCTTCTCAAGTGCTGGACTGTCTGGCAGCCAGCAGGGCCAGAGACTGAATTTCACATGCTTTTGTTAAATATTACGCCAATGGAATCCATTTACTGTACCACAGTGTACATGAATCTATGTATGAATTCATCACGACCCGCTGCAGGGCTTTTCACTCAAATACAAAATAAAACCTTTCCCACTGTTGCGCAGTAAACAGATAAAGCCAATCGTGAAAAGATTATAAATATTTCATCCATCTGAAATATGTTCAATCTACAGACATCTATTTATGATGTTCTAGTTTGAATCTAGTTTGATTCACAGTATAGTACGTATGTATACAAAGTTCAGTTGGTTCCATCCTTCATAAACTAAACATTAAAAAAAAAAGACAGCTAGTCAAAATGCCTTTGAAATCATATAAACCTACTGATAACAAAATATAACAATATTAATAAAATAGGCACAAAAACACCACTTTCAGTAGTACTGAATTTCAGACATCACCCACACCAGGCTGAGAGCACGACGCTTCTCTGAGAGATGTCATGCAGCATGTCATCAGCCTGGTTAAATTGCACTGCTAGTGGGTAAGCAGCAGGGGTCACATGAGGCTCAGTGTGGACTGCAACATGTAACGCATGGCAGACCACAGTCTGAAGTCTGGCTGGTAATGACTCCAGAACAACCCGATAAAGATTGAGGGGCAGCTGTTTTCATCTAAAACAAGTCATCTCAGACACAAATGCACACACAGTAGATAAAAGGCCATAGAAGAGCACCTTTAACCTTAAACAGGGCTGAAAGGTTGTGGTTGTTTGCACTACTGAAATCAATGTACAGTATCAATACTGCATCAATAAAATCCAAAATGTAGCAATTGTTTGGGGATGGTTTTCAAGTACAGACAATTCTCATGTTAAGAATGACTGTAAAAAGCTAATGGATCAAGTCAAAATAAATAGTCTGTTGTGGGAGTGAATCCAAACATTTGCCCTTGTAAACACAAAGCCCACATGTGACTAAGGCCTCAGTTGGGCAGACAGCAGAGGGAGTTAACAAAGCTAATTAGGAGAAGCTGACATGTTAAAGTGAGCTGCGGCTCGGGAGTCAGCTCTATCACATATGTTTCCTTTGTGGCGGGTGAAGTGGCTCCTTTGTTTGTGAATTGATGGCGTTTCGCTCCGCCATCCCTTTGGGTAGAGGCACTGACCTGCGGAGGCCCCGACAGTGAGAGGAGGCTCTTTCCCTGTCTCCCCAATGCCTCCTGCTCCAGCTGTCCCACTCCCTCCCAAACCTAAACCTTCCCAGAGCCATGGATGCACAGTGAGATGGGCAACACCTGTAAAAGAGCGAATACCCCCTCCGCCCAGGCACCTCAAAGCAGCCTGCCCACCTGCTACTGAGCTCTCTGGGCCCTGCAGCTTAAACGCTCATTTTGTGCCTCTCAGCACGGGACTTATTGATATAAATAGCTGTGCACAAAGTGCACACTCTGTTTTCTCTTGGTCTGATGCAGTAGGTGTGTATGTGATTATATTCAATGGCAGCCTCTTTCAGGTGGGGATGAAATATGAACAGTTTGGACACAGGCTAAATGACAATCTCTGTTAGATTCACTGAAAATGATTATAGTACAAATGACATGTATCGAAATGGACAACGCAATTCTGGCACCCGTCTTAAACAAGGATTCAATATCTAATATGTAGACACAATACACTCTATGTTAAACATTACAGATACTGCAATAGATTTAATGATGACCTTACCATTTGTCTTGATATAGCATGTCCTTTCTCTGTAGTGAAACATAAGGTTTGTCCTTCAACAAGACACTGTGCTGTTACAATGAAAAAAGCAAAGCAAAAAGTCCATATAGTGCAACCCTTACACCTATTACTATCTAAGAAGCCCGATTTACTACATGAATACATCAAACACAGTTTGGTTAATAGGGCAACTTGGATTTAGATGAAATTAAAAAAAGCAAAACAAATCAAAGTGTATAGCAGCTGAAAAGGTGGGCACGAAAGTGTTAACTTGCCCTCTAGGGCTGCAAATAAAGTTTGGAAAAGTCAGTCCCTTTCATTCACCTAAGCTACAAGGCAACAGATTAATCCTCAGCCATTAAGATGACAAGACAATTTGTGGAGTAGTTGAGTGTAAATAAATACATTGAGGAGGAGATAATACATTAGGCTGCTGACCAGGCTATTCCATTACAGCAGCACATTTGTTTCCATACACGGAGGAAGCCATTCAGCGGATGGCGTCTTTCCTTCATGAGGTGGAAGTGGAATCTTGCCTCTGAGAGGAAAATAAGGACATCAGGACTCCCTGACATTAACTTTCATCACAAAAGTCATCTCACCCTCCCGGAATAGAGGCTCTCTCCAGCTCGCTTATAAAAAGGAAAAGATATAATACACAGCCTTCAGTTTAAGAGGTAACAATACTTTTGTCTCCATTAGGTGTTATAAAGCAACAAGAGGTGCATCTGGTGCCACGCTATTTCAGAAGCATGACTGTAAAACATGACCCTGCAATGATTCTCCAGCAGCACAAAACTACTCTGAAAAACTTCATATTTTTTATGTTTATATGCATCTTTACATTTACAAGCTGCTTTACTATTCCAGGTGGTAGCTTGACTGGAAGAAAAGAGGCAGAATGAGCCAAGTGGCTGCATTGATTTTACAGTAATTGATCTGATGGTTCCTTGTGATAATTGACAATTATCCCTGATTACCAGACAGGGGCTTAAAATCAGTCTAAGAAAATGACCAGCATTATGGGATGTTGTACAATGGGTGAACAAAGATAAATCAATAAGCCTCAGAAAACTGCTTAGAAAACAAGACAAAAGGGTGCCACACTAGACCACATGCTGCTCTGCTGCTACCAACCCCTCATATAAAGCAACTGCATATACGTACCACTTCATCCTGCACACACAGCGATACTGCTAGGCTGAAAATGAGCAAATTATCCTTTAAGAGCTAACATAAAATAAAATATTTAGCTGCATTGTGACAGATGATGCTATTTCTGCATGTGTCTGTGCATGTGCATTTTGTAAAAACTTGTGTATTTGCCCCTACATTAAGCATATTCTGGTGTGTAACTGTATGGCTATATGTCTGTTACAATGTGTCTGACCGCAGCTGATTGGTCATCTTGAATCAAGCAGACAGATGCAACTTATTGCAGCTTAATAAATATAGGGGCCCAGGGGATCTCTGCTAAACAGTTCTATTAAGTTGGAAACATGTCAGCCAATATAAAAGCAGCCTGACCCTGGGAAAGGTCAACTGTGACACGCATGTTTACTCAGGAAAACAACCAGAGGCTGGAAGGTCTTGTTTTATCGGACGTCTTCAAAGGAGAGAGAGTGTGTCTGGGTTGTTGGTTTTATGTGATTTTAGGTCTTTGAACCCACAGAGGAGAGCCTGTTGTCACTGCACCTTGTGTACCACAGAAACATCCATTACACTCAAAAGATGCAAATAAATATATATAACACAGACAGAAAGCTAGACAGACAAGTCATATCATTATGTCAGTACTGAACAATGTTATCGTAGATGGAAGGATGGATTGACTGAGGGGTGGGTGATATAGGCAAAGAATTATATCATAATATATTTTGGCAGTATCACAATATACATTATATATGCCATATTTTTTAAGTGAGTAAAATTTCAGTTGTGGACAAAATCATACAATGTGTCACAAAACACTACATGTCAAAATGAAGATTGAAGTGTAAGAACCTCATATTTGACCACAAATATTTAGATGTAAGAAAAAAACGGTCTGACTATTCTAAAATACCTATATAACATAAATGAATATGTTGCCAACAACAATGATTTAAATACATAATAATAAAAGAAAGTAATAATGGATTGTCTCAAACACGATCTGCTTAAAAAGTTATTACCAAGCTACAGGATGCAGTAGCTTGGAAGTAACTACATGAGTGAAGCTACAAAACACAACAGGGCCATAACAAGTACATTTCGTGTTTCCTTGACAAATTAATACTCACGTTTGTAAACTCAGTGTTCCTGCAGCAGTTCTGTCTGTGTTCTGACTCTGGCTTTTTGGACTCATCTGTAATGAGACATCCACATTCAAAGCCTTCAAAACAACACTGAAACGTGTTATGCTAATACATGCAGGTTACAGTTGATCATCCAAACATTTCTGATGTTGAAGAATCACTATAAACAGTCATTCCAGTACAGCAATACTAAAATTACATCTCATCACATGGGCTAAATGTGAGCACAGTAAAATAAGACAGTGAGAAACGTGAGAACACTCTCACCAGTGGCTTAAACAAATAATGAGACTATGTGCTCTTGAAGTTAGAGATATAGTCATTAAATACATCCCACAGAGAACATGCTGCAATACCTTGAATATAGAGACATTTCCCAGTCCCTGTCATACTAATAATTGTGATTAACAATTTATGTTTTCCTGTTTGCTTTATTTATATGCCTAAAAGTAGTTTAATTAAACACTTAAAGTTCAGAAGATCTATTTATTGGCAAATAACACACTTTTGTTTGCCAATAAACAAAAAATGCACAATGGAGATTTGGCAAAAAATACTAACTTAAAAATACAAAGAAAGATGATGAAAGGTAAAAATCAGTAAGTGGTGCTAATTCTCAGCTTAGGTGCTATTAAATCACCAAAGAAGAATGGAGTACAATGGCATAATGAAGTAAAAGAGCATCATTCAACTCTCAAACGGTGTAAAAAGACAGTTCTATTGGTTTCATCCTACTGGGTCTTTATTAATTTACAGAACATCTCATTTGTTTTAATGCCATTTTAATAGTAGTTCATCTTAGTATGAACTGAAAAAACACATTTTTTGTAGCTTTATTCTATATTTTGTGGGCTTTTTTTTAGCCTTTACTGAGAATAGTATGAGTAGGGAGCACAAGGAAAAAAGAATGGATGTCAATGAGTAAATTTACCAGGAAGCAAACCTGGCTCATTACAGCCAGGCTTGGTGGTATGCGCTCCACCAGGTGAACCAGCAGAGCACCTAGTAACAGTGCAATTTAAATGATATCCAAGCAAGCAAATCAGGATCAAAATTGTAACTCACAAGTGCAATACAGTCCACAATATTTGTAATATGGCTTTTCCAAACTATGCATCCTCTATACGTATATAAATGTATGCCTATCACATATTTACATGTATGTATAACTATTTATTTATTCCTCTTTGCTGCCTGTGGAACAAAGTCGTCACAACAGTCGCATGTATGCATAAACATGTTGATATACTTACAAACTGTTGCTTTTGTGCATCAAAATGGGTCATGTCATTTCACAACAGAACATACTGTTTCAGGGACCCAAAGGACTGATCAGCTACTTAGAAAGTGATCTATAGGTTCAGTAAAAAAAAAAAATCAGTGCATTAATCATTTGACAGTAAAAGAGATAAATTAAATAACCTGATCTTTTTTGATCCAGGGGGTGCGCCCCCACCCCTCCGCTGATGCATACATCAGAAACAGCTAGGTGAGAAGGCCCTGCTTCTCCTCTTCACTAATCTGCCTCTACAATGTTTAATCAGCACATCAAAACATTGAGGGAGAAGAATTTCCGTGCTTGGTGAGCATATTAGGGATGCAGTCACAGCGTTAACTAGCATTGATGAACTGTTTGCTTATGCAGTAATAATTAACTTCCATTACATTACTTTGTGTGATTACTTTCTTAATTGCCTGAATTATGCATCAATTTAATATCTAATAACCAGTCTCAGACATTAGACACTGTTCAGACACAAATTGCATGTAGTTTCCTAGCTTTAATTAAACACACCAGAATAAATGAAACGATGTAGGATGGATGTCTTGCAGTGATTTCCTGGGTGCTTAAATATGCTATTTATTATAAAAGCATATAAAATTCAATTTCTCCTCAGGAAAGCAAACCACAAGATGCCAATTATAGTATGCAAGTTGCTTTGCCATGGCGTTTTCAGAAACTAGACTAATAAATTTGTTGAGTGGGACTCATTGTTATATTATGCTAATAGATTACTATGCCATTTTTTAAGTTTCAAATTTTGTGTGCGGAGCAAAACATGTCCCCAAAGATGATTTTAATTATATGGCAGAATAGGCTCTTGTTGTGCAATGTTTTTGTCTTATGCTATGGAACCCGTGAGCTGGGACAATAAATGAAAATCCATGCGGATATTCCATTTATTTTTGTATCACTTTAATGCAACATATCTCTTACATTTTCCCTGTATGAGATATAGTCTTCTTTTTACAAGATTAAATTTTAAACAAATTACCTAATCAGAGATATAAAACATTGTCAAGGTATTACAGCCACAAAACAATTATAGGAATCTTATTTTAGACACGGTGTAGGTGGGTGCATCAGCGTGAAAAAAAAAAAAAAACCGCTTTCTGCCCAAACTAAATTACTTTGCTCATCTCTTGCAATATGATGCAAAAATAAACATTTTAGAATTAGGCTCATATTTTACAATTGCTCCCTTCTTGGTACCTGATATGAATTTAATTTACAGGTAGTAAAGCAGCTGTATGTCATATGAACAGACTATAATTAAAACGCCAACCCATGGAAGCAGCAGGTCATTCAATGAATTGATATTAACTTTTAGTCCTCTTGTATCATCATTTTACCCTCATTCAGAAAATGACATATCCACTTAAAGAGAAAAATGAACCCTATTTTCCTCATCAGCAGTATTTTGGCAAACATACATGTAATAGGAAAAAATGCCTCTGTAAAAACAGCTTTCAAGCAACTCCCCCCACTGAAACTGATATTTTATAAGAATTATTGAAAATTATTAATTAATTTAAATGTTGTCGAATCAGTGCAAAGGGGAATAGAAATACCTATGGCTGAAGTTTAAGTCTATTTAGCTGATGTAAACTTATGCAAATCCCTTTGACTGGTGTTGGGCCTGGCAGCATCGTTAGTCTGCTTTTTAAATGATCTCCAGAGCTAGTGAGCTGCTGGCAATGCAAGGTTAGACAGAAAATGATGGCAGGAGGCGGATGCTTCACAGACCTCATGATAGTTTCCGTCTGTCATTATTTACGTCTGACTAGTCGCGTCATGTCAGCTACCTAGAGAGACACTTTTAATGTGAACCCCCTCCGCTTTCCTATTGCTTTTCACAAGCAGTGTAGTATACCATTATTTCTTTGCTTCAGTACCTTTAGGTGAAACTCGCCCTCCCATCAGCCAGAATCAAAGACAGATCCTCTGCTTGATATAATACATGCCTGTTTTCTTACAGAGTTGGCACGGGAGATACATACCACACCGAAAAAGCAATTCTGTATCTCATTTGACTAACAAAATAAAAAAGGGAGGAAAAAACATGGGTTGATGTGGTGCTTAGGGACTTAAAATCTGTATCTTAGAAGATTTTCGGGGCCACAGCTGCACCAGTGGTTCCATAATGAATATCTGAAATGTCTGACAGTTACTGTTACACCATAGACTGTCATATACGTGTGCATGTAATCACAGAGCTGAGCAATATAGCAGTTTACAATTTTCTATTGGTTGATGTCTATAATTCATTAATCATTATTTGATTCCAGTTTAAAGTTATAGTTTTGGTCCTGAGTGAAAGTATTCATAAAAGAAAAATGTGATCTAAAATATGCAAAAAGATGACTAGATAAATTAATAAATAAAAAACAATGAAGCAAAACAAAAAAATTAAACTAAAGATGCAAAATGCAAAAGAAAAATGTAACAAAATAAAAATGATGTAAAAGACATATCAAGTAACAAGGCAAAAATGTATGTGGGTTCTTTGATTTTGTGATTTACTGCTTATTTTTATTTTTACAACTCCCTAGAAGCAAATGAAAAGATGTAAAGAAGAATACTGTGTAAATGGTGAACAGACAAAAATACAACAAGATGAAAATCATGTTAGACAGAAAGACATAAAAATAACACACAAAGTATAAAGACAAAGCGCAGCTGACTTTGTGATTACTGACAACTTCTTTGTTACTGTTTGATTTTGTTTAAACAACATTTAAATCAAAATAAATGAGTGCAATTTCAATTTTACATCAACAAAACATTTTGAATTCACTCTCAAGAAAAGGGAATCATGTACAGTATATTACATCAAACTTAATTATCATGACATAAAACCACATAACTGTTTTGTCACTCAGCCCTACGTAGTCACCAAGTAACACAGGATGCACCTCCCTACAGGATGCTGTCTGCTGCTTCGTTTGATCAACTTATGAATCACAGAAAGCATCTGAGTTCTCTCTCACAACATACAAATTTATTTCACAACGGTTACCCTGTGGCTCGATAAGGCGGCCATTTATCACAGCACTACCCATGAATCAAGTCACGTTGTAAAATCGATCATTGATTCACCTTATTCCCTTGTTTTTCCATCTGAGCCACATAATGATCATTAAACTGACCACAGCATGTCCAAAAATGGATTTATAATACACTGAGCACAGCCTGAAACATCACAAGAGTGGTGTCCTGAGGAAAAATATGACACAGATATAGCATGCAAAAAAATAGCATTAATTTACTGCAACCTACGACTACAACAAAATCTGCCGAAGCTTAAAGACCACTTCAGCTGTGGAGCTAAAAACTACGGGCCCAGGACCTCTTGGCTGGAGTCCATCTCTACGCTTTGTGCACGTGATCCCAGCCTAGATGAGCATGCTTTAATGGGGCTGCTTAGCCCCATCATGACCCAATGAGTGCCGGCTGTGGAGTGGATGTGCTTGGTGTGCGTGTGCGTGTTCCCAGCAGGGAGACAGTGCCTTATGAAGGTCACAACTGCAGCAGTCTGGGGCTCTCTAAGTGAACCCTGGAGAGGATAACGAGCCACATCTACCGCTTTCTCTTTGTGCTCTCACAGCTACTGATCCACCTTAGAGTAGGACAAGCTAAACACAGTTAGCAAAGCAAAAATCCAGCAGTGAACAGCACAGAACATTCATTCAGCTCCTTGCAAAAATGCATTTGCACTTACTACTGAGAATTATTATCTTTGCATCGCTCTAAAACATATCAGTCCTGACCTCTAAATGAGAAATGCAGCGTTTGGCAAAGCAATTCTTGTTAAGTCTGTATATAAAAATGGAGAAATGAAAAATACTATTTCCCTCATGGGAATTTCAGTTCTACCACAGTGTGTGACAGTATCACCCTGTGTTATGGCCACCTAATGGACAATGTAGCATTAATTCAGCTTCAGATGAACAGGCAGGACAACAGAATCAAAAATGAGCAGAGAGCCCTAGGTGTATGAATTATGCATATTACATTACCATAACCTTACAATACACTGTGCGACAAAACAATGCAGTGAAAATTGGGCTTCGACTGTTATATTGAACAATTTCCTACATGGTTCTTGCCTACCTTAGAAGGAAAATTGTATTTAGCCTCCCCAATAAGAGCAGAAGCCATATGAGATTTATATGTTCACATCCAGTTCAGTGAAGAAAACACTATGTAAACAAGTCAAGGATAATTGAAAAGAAAGTCTCCTGACTACTTTCTCAGGGACCTATCATTCAGGTAGAAGGGAATTTGGTTAAATGGCAGGAGAGAAATTACTTTTTTTATTGATTTTCTTTTAGACATCAAAGGCAGATAAATGAAATGGAGCAATTTACTTTGTCTGGCTCTGAAATGGTATTCAAGCAAAACATGTCAGAAACTATTATTTGCAATCATGTTGCTTTTATTAGTTAGGAAGAAAATGAATAAATGAAAATGCACAAAGGGAATTACTGGGCTTCAAGACATTTTCAGTGTGTATTAGGACACAAATTGTGGCAAGAGATGCATTTAGTCACAGAGTAAATAAAGTAAAGAGTTAAACTGTAGAAGAAAAGACTGTAGAAAACGTATTCCCATCACCACTGGGAATAAGACACACAAGATGAAAATGTCCCCATAGTGTGCTAGCATGACAAATTGCAAAAAGAACAAGTAAAAAATACACCATCTTGAAGATTTTCAACCATACTGGGTTCTTTCTGATGTTGTCAAAATGACTAGAAAAACAAAAAATACAGTTCTGCCTCATTTCCAACCATTTTGTCTGATTTGTAGATGAGTACTGTAAAGGAGACAGGCTTTAGCCTAAGCACACATTTTCAGTGTGCTGTGTAAAACAGTATGTGGTATTGGTAACTGCTTCTGTTCAAGCCTTGTAATCATTACCTGGCATCTTATTGCCTCTGTGGCTTTTAAAGCTCTTGTCTCACCCCCAGAAAACAGGGAGTTATAGCTGATCTTTTATTAAAACTTTAGGAGAGCATCCCCCCTCCAGAGGGGGCGGAGGAGGAGTGGGACAAATTAGTGTTGACAGTAGACACTTAAAGCAGGAAAATCACAGGCCCGCTGGGAGGCAGGAGCCACATGGGGCTCCGCGCCTGTGTAAAGAACACTCCAGATTTCACTTGAGATGCAGTCGCCTTTTAACAGGGCAGGGGGAATGTCAACAGACCCTCTTGAATGAACCAATAAAGCCACTAAAAGGGGAGGATTAACCAGCTGATATCAGGGACAGCGGTTTGTTTTGAATGCAGCCCCCCCTTTCTGGAACATGGCCTGAAACACATTGGGCGGAACATTTCTTTTGCTACACATGCTGCTACACTGCCAAAACGGTGTACTTAATTGTGGTAATAATTGATTGTGGTCACAGCAGAGTTAACCATATAATTCTATTCTGACCTATCTACACAATATGCTCAAGTATGAAAAGAATAGCATTCAATTTTACTAAAGAACAGTTGCTGTCCTGTGACTTTTACATCTGACTTAAATTGAACCATTTCCCTCTTAACTCTTATGCATGGTAGTTGCTCTACTATTGCTTTTATTGCCCATTTATCAGACAGTGCTGCTGTTCATAAGTGATCCTACACAACATGAAACAGTAATTACAAGACATCAGGGGCTTTCAATCTCCTCTTAATTTCCCAACAGCTGTGATGGAAAGCCCTCAGTCCAATTAATGTGTCAAAATATGACCCAACAATGTCACGGCCTTCTCACAACCCCATAAACATCACATAAAAGACAGGTTCAAAATAGATGTATTACAAGCACAGTGACAGTGTTTAATTTCTATAAACCACCAAGCAAACGAGTCATGTAGTTGTTTTGTTCAGACGTCACTGGACAAGAGCAGCAGGTTAAGGAGGAAACACCTGATACGAGTATAAATGTGGGCGAGTGAGGTTTTAAAGTTAAGCCGTTAGAAGAGAGAGTGCAACATGAGATGAGTGATAAATATAAAATGACTCACTCGACGAGGGTTCAGCAAAAGTAACTGTATGACAGCAAGGTCTTGTCTGGACTATTAACATGTACAGTATAACATCACTGTATTGTAAAATAATTTGAATAAAAATGAGAAGATTTAACCCAAACTATATGATTGGTGATTTTCAACTAATTACACTATCAGGAGCAGTTAATTCTCTGGTTAATAATGAACCCCCTGAACTTTCTACCTTGCACTAAGATGCTGCAGACACACATGATCCCAAGTCAGGATCATGTTACGCATTCTTCTTTCAAGTCTGTTTTCAAGTGAACTTGAATTTGTTTCACAGTCGTTTATTGCTTGTGTCGTAACCCTGTGCCAATGCACTTCAGTACCTAATTAGCTGAGATACTTAATGCAGTTGTTTGAGTCCTACAGTATGCTTCAAACTCTATGGGTTTTCTAGCACTGGGAGGGTTATAGCAATATGAATATGAACACTGCCTTTAATAAAATCTTTGGCCTTGCTCTATATAAAATATCACTAGCACCGTAATCCAAATACAATCATTATTTGGTTTAGCTATGTACATCCTGCAACTTTTTAAAAAGTATTAATGTGTAGTCATGACAGTTTGTTGTATAAATGTATTTGTTAAAAATCTGGAATAAACCCTATTATATTTAATGTACTATAAGATTAATTTATAAAATGTTCGTATTTATATTTTATGTGTCTGATTGTGGTTTGCAGCCTTAATAATAAAGTAATAGTAGATCGACTGAATAGTGTTCATTCTAGAAGTTCAAACTTCACTGTGCACACAGTACAACATGTAAAGTCAAAATACAGCATCTACTTAATAAAAATATATAGTATTTTGACCTAAAAATTAGTTATATGTTTTTTTAAAAGCGCAAAGCGCAATTAGTATTTCTAAGCATCTTTTCGTTTCACTGGAAACTTGTTTTTCTATGTCAAGCAGGGCAATGTGAGAAGAATTTAGGCATTTGCAATGTGCATCTGATTTATTAAGAGGATGGTGAGGGTACAACATTGAGGGATTTCCCTTTAATCAGATCTCTTAGGAGTCCATGTAGTGGACCAATACCCCAATGAGTTCCCTTTTAAAAAGCCTGGAATATTAGATTGGTTGCACACTGCCTCAGTTTTAGCCTCAATCAAAGGGAATTGAAGGGGATTTTGTTAAATCTGAGAGCCTTTTACATCTCTGAAAAGTTCATTTCTCTTCATCTATTAACTCTGAATCAAACCAGCCATCATTTATGAATTTGTCCATTTAGGAATCCTTAAACTCATGAACTATAGATCTAAGCCCAAATTTTGAGCTTACGGATGACCAATCACAGAGGTGCGTGCCTCAGAGCTGAACCAAAAGTGGATCCTTCACAGCATTGTAAATCAGGACCTCAAAGAGTATTATTTAGCCTCAAGCAAAGAGTGCTTGTTTATCAGATGGTGCCAGAGTCTGGAATAAAAACCTCCCCATAAATCTGGGTACGTTTTATGTGCTCATGGAGACTGGCTGCCTCATTCTGAGTTTAAGGCTCTCAAACACGCAGAGGTAAGCATGCCATTCATGTTCAAGAGTGCACATAGCAGAATGATGAGTACCTGAAGACTCCTTCTAATGGATGTGCTTTATGAGATTTTCAAACATTTTCTAATTATTCCAAATGGACTCGTAATGAGAACAGAGACCCACTGTAACACCCTCTACTTACTGACACTTTGCAATTTGGTTCAAGTGCAGACAAACTATAAACCAAATCAGTGACAAATCATAACACTTAAAGGGTGAATTCAAGGTGAATCTTTGGCTTTTCTAAAAGCTTTGCATTCGTGATTTAGAGTCTCTTCTCACTATACGGGTTCAATAAGCATTGTCAATTTTTCACATGAAATGTCAGTAGGTGCCACGCTGCATCCGACAGTGTTAGATGTAAGTTATCACGACTGCAGCACCCCAGCAGGTAATTTTCTGAACATTTTATTTTGTTGTCTGATATATTGCAGCTCAGATATAGCGATGCTAAACCCCAGATGATAAATCAAACGTGCAGTGGCTGCCTCTGATAACTCAATAAGCACCTGGACTCCTCCTAACATGTCACACCTGCACTTGTACGTATACTGCGCTCATTCTCAAGCCTCACTGGGGGGCTCAATACACCTGCCTAGTGCATTACAGCAGCATAGCAGCTGGGAGAGAAACATCATGCATGCTTAATTAGGAGGATCAGGAACCATGGGAAGTGGTTGGCATATTTTAAAGCAGGCTATATGTTCAAGAAATATACTCATTCATCCAACATCAGAAGGAAAAAAGAGTGTGATTGCATTTAAAAAACTGAAGAGAATCTACAGTCTGTTCATTTTTTATGCCTGAACATTTTAAAATGGTCACTTTGACTGCAACTATTTTAATCAAAGGCATAAAGATTTATAAAGTACATTAGCTTTTGTGTGTTCTTTTTTGTTCACACAGCTGTGTATTAAATATAGTTGATTTAATGAGAATATTTAACAAGAGAATGCCAAGGGGAGACTCTGTTCATCAATATTATTGTATACTTTGTTTCCAATCAATTTAGTGTCTGCTTAGGAGGAATTACCAAGTGTAATAAATAGGGCTTGGTTAAGAAAATAATAATATACTGATTCTTAAAACCCAAGGGTATTTGTATAAAGAAAGGGTCAACTTCATATACGGAGAACACAAAAAGGCTGTTCAGCGGATAGACTGCATTCTCAGACTGATAACAAGCATTTTAAGCCATACATTAAAGATGCGCTGGACATCAAATGTCAAAGTTGTTTTACGTCAAACTCTTTATACACTATGCAATAAATATTAGAATTCATGCACCTTAATTACAGCAGAGGACTAACAAAAAATAATTTAGTCTATGCTTCAAAAAACAAATGCATTTGTTGAAAAAGAAAACAGAATTCAGACAGGTAAATGTTTCTTTTGAGCTGAGATTTCACACCCTGCAGAAAACAAGTTACTATATTTGTGTTACAGCCATGTACAGAGTAAGTAGTGTCATAGTAGGCATTTCAGATAGGAGGTTAAATTCCCAATTACTTTTTTTAGTGTTTCACGGGAGCAATCTTCCAGCCAGTGTGAGAGTATTGCTTATAGGGTGAGAGCCTTATCAACACAACACAAGCTATGTGTTTATCACATAGACTTTGAGTCATATAACCAATTCTGATACGAGGTCCGGCATTGCTACAGTCTATAAACCATGGTAGAGAAGGGAGAGGCAGCAAGATAACTCAGAGTGTCCTGCTGTAATTATGGTATTCATGAAAAGATGAAATTGAGTGCAGACTAAATCTGTAGCTCCAGGCAAAATCAACATCTTGGCATTACGTTGTGACCCCTGCCTATCTTGAGGATACAACAAACATACCAAAACTTTGCTACTTTTTTTCATCAGTCAAGAGTGAGGGAATGAAGTGCATCGATTGCTTGTGATTATTAACTAGACTGTGATAAGCCCTCTCCTTATTATGCAGATTACTGAGGCTCCCCGCTCCAGCATATTGTACAGATGCAAGGGAGCAGCTGCTCTTACAGATGGTGGGTACACGGATCTATCATTATGCCTCCATTGTCTCCACTTCAATTGTTTGGGGGACAACAGAACTGCATCAAAGAGGAATCCAACTGCAATGAATTAAGAAAGAGAAACGAAAACCATCAACTAAATTTATACACCCGAGGCTGTGGGATGGAGAGGAGCGTAAAGCTGAAGCTATTTCACATATACAACCATGGAGTCACCCAGTCATGTATACTGTACCCAAATCTGTTTGCCTGTGCAACAAACATATGGTGTTTTCTATTCAGAAAAAAGTGATTATCCAGGAAGCAAATATTGATTCAAATATGAAATTGTTGGTTTATGCACTAATATTTTATTTTATCTGATTTTTTGTTCTTGCAATAATGAGTTGCATCATTAGGATGCTTATTTACCGCACTGTAGAAGCAATAACTAATCATAGCGCCACAATAGGTAATTCTAAAATTATTAAACCAGCTAATAAAGCTAACCACTGTGAGGTAGTAATATGCAGACGTCAATTTTGCCCTTAAGGGGAACCTCTGGTTGTCCATTTGACTCGCCACCCCTCCTGCGGCGTGCCACTGAGATCAGGACACTGGTAGCTCCTCTGATCAAACATGACATTACATTGGAGGGAATTACATTCCCAGATTATAACAGAGAAGGTCACACAGAGTTGTACGTCATGACAGCGGCCTCACTATAATGTTCCCAGGTAGTGACGGTAAAACTACTTTTAAAATTAATGCAGTGACATTAAACAGAGCACAATACAAGTCCTGACCCTCCTCACACAGCTTGGAAATTTAATTTAAGTAGAAATATTCCTGTGAAACCACATCAGACGTACCGTACTCAGGGTTTTCCATAGGTTTGTGGCTGAGGTGGCATGATGGCTTTTCATAGATTAAAGTAAAAACTTTTCCCTAATGTAAAATTTTGACATACATTATTACAGTGTTCAGAATATATTGTTGAAGAAATGCAAAAGAAATACACTAAATAACGCTCTTATAGTGTTACTAATAAAAGATGATCCCTTTTAAGAGGCTTTTAAAAAAAATCACTTTAATGTAATATCCTCTTTGGGCTACAGTGGTAGAAAATTAGTTTTTAGTGATTACATGCCTTCAAGTGGTTAGAAATTCTTGATATTATTGGTCTTTCTTTGAAAACATGACTCATAAAGACACGTTTCTCCATATTTGTTATTTTGAAGCCAAAATTATTTGTGTTCATTCCATTTCATTCAATATGTGACAGAATAAAATGACAAAACAATAGAGGCTCATACCAGATATCAGCATGTTACTTAAGGAGCACATCAACAAACTGATTATTCAAATATTTCCAGATAGTTGGAGTTTTAATTTATTTTCATTGTTAGTACAATAATGTATGCAAACATTAGGATAGGTTTTATGTAGCACAGCCCAGCCAGTAAACACAAAATGCATAATGGTGTCCATAGACTGCAGTTATTTCATTACAACAAGCAAGAAAGTAAGAAGTTTTTCTTCCAAATATATATCCATTCCTTAGCAAAATATTTTCTTTGCGAGAGCTTAACTAAGCTTCTGCAGTCAGAAAACCTCAGTATGAATTAATAAATCCCTGTTTACCATTCGTTTTAATGCTATGTATTTATTCAGTATTGAAGCAGAATACATGGCATAAATACAACTTACTAACAATTCAGTGCCTTGAGTTGTTGTACAAGGGTGAAAACACACAATGGCAAGCAGGAAAATAAGTAGCTACATTCCGACAAGTCACAGACCTATATTTTAACAATAATTCATTAACTGGAATCCTCTGTGTAGTCGCTGTATTCAAATAAATAACAGTTTTCCTTTCTTGAGTCATGTGTCATGGGTGGATAAACTGAGCTCCTGTCAGAACACAAAGCTCCCCTCAGAAGTCTACATCGCCTCGTCTGTTGTTAGGACCTGGTCCACATGGGGCCAAATTTGATTGGAAACCCCAAAGGGAGGAGTTCCACCAGTCACAGGGGCATTGTTAGTGCCTCCAAAATGGCCAGAGAAGAATGACTGATTATGCAACCACAGCTAGGGTTACTAATAGGAATTCTATTTGAATTTCTAACATAACAGATGTTTGCTGGGCACCTCCATGGAGTGCGCATACACAGTTATGCTAATTCGCCAGTGTTTTCCTTCAAGTTAGCTCAGAGTCATTAGAGCACACAGCTAGCTTGGATCCTTCTGTCAAACTAATAATTGGCCATTATTGATATTAATTAACATTTTTGCTCTCTATGTCCTTTTTGACCCAATATGTGTTAGTAAATCCAGTTACCGAGTCCTATTAGAGCAATAAAATCCCTAGGACTCTATAGTAGTTGTAAACCATTTATCAGAAAAAAGAACATAAAGCCAATTAGGAATGGGCACAGACAGTTGTCTTCATTCTCCACTGACAACTGCTTGATATCCATTATAAATTGCTAATAGGGCAGATACTAGTTAGCAAGAGAAGTGGAATGGGGGTTGCCATTGCTCACTTGTACCATGATGACAGGTGAAAGGGACCAGTAATAGTAGTCTTGCTTGATGGGCCTACACCATCATCTTTTCAGGGTTTTTTTTTTTTTTTTTGCTGCTCTTTTTTATTTCTTTGTCATTCATGGTGCATCTTCCCTTTTACTGCTGGTCAATCACATTAATTGGCTGAAAACTGGAATATTACAGAAAGGCATTATATTGCTGATGCTTCATCCTCCAAAAGTAATAGCTTTTGGTCTCCCTGCTATTATGAGCCAATGAGCATCGGAAACAATGCACACCATACGTTTATGGGCTCAGATCAAGAAATCCTAATAGGTGTATATTGACTGGTTTATTTTCCACAAAACTCCAAAGGGACCAGTGCTTGCAAGAAAATATATCAAAAAGGCTATCAACAATGGTTGGGTCTTCTGTGTAAAATCAATAGTGAGCCATAGACAGCTTGAGTTTTCACAGTTCTCTGTCGTCATTTAAAAAGACTGTAGTCTGTATGATACCTCCATGTAGCAAATATGCTATATGCTTGAAAAGACAAATTAATAATAACCTAATCTGTTTTGTCATTAGTGAAAACAAGGTAGGCTTTTGTTTGGAACAAGGTATCAGTTTATTGCTGCTCCAACATGACACTTGGAATAAATGGTTTATTTTCCAGAGAAAAAAGGCTCAGTAGCATGAAGGATCATGAGCTGCTGTTGAAGCAAGTAGCCTAACATAACCTATGTGAAATACAACGTATGTTCCTGCTCCCCAAATCCAGATGCTACTGTGGCAGCCCAGGTTTATGACAAGAGGTATAGCGGTCTCTTAAATGAGCAGTATTTAATAGCCTGGATTCAAGTGTAAAGGCTTTCTCCCCTGTGCATTACTCCAAGAACCTAATTACAAGTTTCATCATCAATCATGAGCATTATTTATTCAGTGAAATGAATTTCTAATTAATAACTGATGAGCATTATGGCCTCGAAGACTGTAAAGCAATTAATTATGGTTGGCAACAGGGAATTTCCCTGTAAAGGACTATCTGGCGCACAGTCACAGCACAGCAGTGCCAACAGGCTAATGTCCACAAAGCAGAGGCACTGGATTGTTTTTGTACCAAGTTTTTATTGAGATAATTACTTTCATGAATGTTGTCTTGGGGCTGTCATACTGTTGGCAATGTAATAAACACTGAAAAACTGTATTTAAATTTTGTTAAATACTGTTTTGAACTGCCAACTTTTTATGCTCGGTGCTGCTATGTTTCATCCTTACAGATGTTTTGTTTTTGTCAGAAACCAAGAGGACAAGTATAGTGCACAAACTCTTTTTTTTAATTTTATGTAGCACATTTTAAAACATAACGGGTTTAATTAATATTGGACTTTTTCTGTTTGTGAGCTGGCTGCTACATATCAACATCTGCTGACCTATTACAGACCCACAATCCAGTTTGAATTTAATGTCAGCAGTAAGTACAGTATGAATGATATTTTAGCATTAGTTGCCTAAGATGCACATATTTATTTACTGGCATCCAAATGAATGTACTGGGGTATCTACCTTGCACTAAGATGCTGCAGACACACGGCACTCTGCACAGTCCCAAAATTCATAATTCAAACAACAAATTAAATATGGTTGCTGATCTGTTGTATTTTTTTTTAAAGGGAAGGTCAACAGTAATCCGTTGAGCTGGAAGAGTTACAGACATTTAGATGAGTGAATATGTCTTCAGTGAGCTTACAACAAGACGCAAAAGTCACCTGTGACCTTAAATGTTTCAGTGGGATTTTGGTTCATTTGAGGGACAAAGCACAAAATACATGACTGCAAAATTTTATTTAAGAACCTTGTTGCCTCTCGTTATGTGGATATTTTAAACATAAAATAGGTCCTAATGTATATGCTGCCATTTGCAATTTACTGATAACTAGGTTTTATAAATATGAAAAGTCATTTGGCATTTTCTCTAATGATGTTGCCTTAATGTAAAAACAGTCTGAATTTCTCTGTAAAACAGAATGGTTCTTCACATTACCACAGTTTTGCTGTGTTAAATAAATCCTTCCCAAGGCTCCTTGTAGTTAGTGCATCTTTGCAATAACAAAGGGTCAAACATAGCTTAGTTGTAATAAAGGTAGATTATTGTACATATTCATGCAGACATTATATCACAGAGGAACAACAAAAAATGTCAAAATTATGATAAAGAACCATGAGAGTCTATAATTCTTTCATTTAGAAAATGGAAATCAGTGAACCAGCTCTTTAATTTATCTGTTGTTTCAATTCAGCACAATTTTTTTTGCACATTTGTGAGACTGTTTTGCATATATTCATCTCATATACAACTCTATCTGCACAAAACAGAGATGGATTGAGTCATGCATGGTTGTTTGAGCTATTCAGAGAGTAAACGTAATAAATGTACATGACTTTATTGCTGAATTGCAGCACTGTTTTAATGTGGGGGGCTGTTTCCTTATGGTTGAAAGACACTACAGGATCCATGCATTATTCTTAATTAAACACAGGTTTGCTTGTTGTGAGTACATGGTGTATTCCCATGTGTCCTGCGGCATGTGTCTGACTACATGTTGTAGAGATTAAGAAAAATATCCCTTTAATCTGTCGTGGCTCTAACTTGCATTCAAAGCTGTGATCGTTCTGTACGTGAAGATTATGTTCCTGTTAATATTTTAGCCTACTCAAAAATAATAAATTAGGCTGTTGATTGTTGTTAAAAATTCATTGCACAAATTGCTGAGATAATTAATCTTTCTCATCATTTGACAAAGATAATTGTAATAATAGATAGTTAAATTTAAAATCGGAAGAAAAAAGCTGTGTTTTGTCTGTAGTCCATGACCAGATGTTGCAAGAGGCACCTAAAAAACAACTATTGAAATACATTCAAATTGCTTAATATAATTTTACTTTGGACAATGTACTACAGATTTCCAAAACAGCTTAGAAGGCAATCGCTCCTTATATGCGCAAATATGAATCAACAAAAAAATAATTCCAAGTGCCTGTTGAATTTCAAAGAGATACAGTACATATGAAAAGGGAACATGAAAGAATTCTGCTCAGAATAACTCCACTTTGACTTAATCCTCCTTATTCAGGAAGTTACTGAAACAGACTAGTCTATTTGCAATACCAGTATACCAGTGTGACAGAGAAGTGCCGCAGCTTTCAGCTACACATTGACATCTGTGTACTCTTATAAAATACTGGTTCATGTGACCACATTCCTTATTTTCACCAGTTTGCAAGGACCAGGGCTGTGCAATTTAAAGTTGTAATACAACTCAGTGGTACTGGGGAAACCTCTGTTTGGGTCCAAAAACTTTTGGCCCTCAGACTTACATTGGTGTTTTCTCTAAAAATACTAAGTGAATCCATTTTTTCAAGGGTCATCATGGTCTCATAGGTTTTATTTGGATGCTCTAACAACTGATCTGGTCGTTCATCTATTTTTTTCTCAATTTTTAAGATATTAAGGTAAATAGAATGCTTTGATGTCTGCTATGAAGCTTTGATTGATAGGTCTGTATGCCAGCTGTTTGCTGCTGAGACAATTTGTCCTGACAGTCCACTTGACTGTAGTTATGGTTAAGAGGTTACACTAATAACACCAAAAATTTATTTCTTCGACAATGCCTGATGACCTCGGACTGAGTAAGTAAGCTAACCTTCAGCATTAGTTTACCCATAAGTACCCCTTACCTCTTGTACTTCCACAGGTCCATCCCAGTTGTCCAAATCTGGAGTGTGGCTCTAAAGTGACTCCAAGATGTTAACTAGGAAGTTAAAACTCGATTGTCCTCAAAACAACAGCACAGAAACCAACAGGTGATGTCACTGACACTTTGTCCACTAATATATACAGCCTATGGTTTTCACAGAGTCAGGGTCCATTCCAGACACCTCAGAACCCAGAGGAGTTGATAACACTTACACATGGTTAAGGTAAGTCATTCTTATGGCACAGAATAATTTGAACTGACATTAGATCTGCGGCTGTAATTACAAATTATAGTGCATGACAAAGATTTCCTACAGTAACCCTGAAACCATGTGGTTCTAGCAACAACACACTGTACAAGTGATCATTCTTCATGCATTCTTCAGGGGTCAGAAGTCACAGATTTTCAGCTTAGGTTCTTGGTCGCTATGCACAATCTTCAATCTACCAATTCTGTTTGGCAGTGTAGATGCAAAAATGTCCAAATCACTTCTTATCTACCACTGATGGAAGGATTGATGATGGACACAAAGAAGAAGCACGTAAAACCAATATCCAGAACTCGAGCGAAAAGGATGAGAAACATTTTAAAAGAATCAAATTTTGTCCTCAAATGTATATTGTAGAATGTTGTTTCTAAATATTTCAACAATTCCCACCCTTATTTGCTGCAAAAGGACTAAATCTCCTCTTGATTTTGTAACAAATCAGGATTAAAATGAACTGTTCAAAGCTCATGAAACACAAGTCAAAATACACTTTAATATCAATACTTGCTTTCTCAGTACTCACAGAAAAAAACAAAACATTTTGGTGAATTATATCAGTATGTCTCAACTTATTATTATAGCATGTTAATTTTGATAATTTTATTAAAAATACATACACTTTCAGTTTTTAAATATAACTCACTTAAGTGTTTTCCACTGTGCTGCTTTTACATACAGTAAGCATTTGGTTATACAGTGCTGTGCTGCAGCATTTGCCAAATGTTTTAAGGTGGTTACAATGAAGTGTTTTACCTTTGGTCAGTCTATAATTCTATAAAGCACAGCATAGCAATACTGATGTTGACATTTTGTTGCAAACTGTGCATAAACATATGCATTTTTCACATTTCATGTCACGCTGTGGAAAAGCTGAATTTGTACTGGGTCTCACTGGTCTCAAACTGAGGCCTAATAGTAGCACTATCTGGTTAGTTACACATCACATATAATAGTCAGTGAAATGAGAACAATTATATATTTAATAGTCTTGTACAGTTAAACACATCATCATAGCTTGTGCAGTTAAACATCAAAACGTTGCTAATTAGATTGATGTAGGAGGCTTTGGAGTAATTTGGGGTGGTTCTCTGTAAAACATGGAAGAAAAAATTCTAAACTTGCATTGGTATTTTTTAAGTTGATGATGTTTGTATGTTTGACTTGACATTTCTAAATGAGCAATGCATGTGCTTTCATTCACAAACAACCACGTCATCTCAAATTGTTCACAATAATCTCATTCTAAACACAACATGATTTTTTCACCAAATCCTCCAATTGCAATAATTGCTGTAAAAATTGTAAACTATGCAGTTCAAAGAAAAAAATTAAATATATATATTGTTCAAATATTAAAATTCTAAAGTAACTTACTTTTACTTGAGTACTCTTTCCCACCACTAATCAGTTCTAAAACACATACTAGTTGATCCCTAATAAATATACAGTATGTAAAGTTTCGAACTGCATACAAGATCAACTATCACTCTTGTATCATGAAACATTAATGCTTTGAGATGTTATATTTGTAAAAGTTTTCCAGTGGTCACTGAAGCTGCTTCTACACCAGGTGCAACTGTTACAATCTAAGGAGTCATTTTTGGACAGACAGGAAAAAAATGTGTAAAGCCACAAAAAATATTCAAACCCTTTATATACCACGTGTAATTTGGTACGTTTCAGCTGGCAACATTGTTTTATTCAGTTTTTGTTCATTTTCTTTATCAAGTTGCTCATTTTGTTGATTTTTTTCAGTGTTGTTGTTCATTCCCTTCATTATTTATCTTTGGGCAATGTGTTGATTATTTTCTAAAAAATTTTTCTCATCCTTTATTCATGTTTCAAAATGATTTTATTTATTTTTGTGAGTTTTGTTTCATTTCCCTGACTATTTTGGAGAATTTTTGTGGATTATTTTGCAGATTATATTTGTCAAATTTCTTGTTAATATTCATTTACTTCCATTTACTTTATTTTGATCATTTTCCTCAATACTGTATTTTGTTCATTTATCTAACCATTCTTATTCAGCTCATTTACTTTTGCTCAGGATTTGTACTATTTTTGTTCATTTTCTAAGCTCTTTTTCGTTTTCTTAATTATTTTGTATGTTTTGTAGATTATTTGTATCAGTCTTTCTTTAATTTTTGTTCCTTTTGGACTTCATATTTTCTTCGTTTTGTTGGTTTAATGCTTATTTTGTTCATTTTGATTTATAGAATTACGTGTGGCTCTGGAGCCACAAGTTGCAAACCACCGTTCTATACACTATCATCATTGATAAACTGTCTGGTCTAATGGGACTGAGAACTGTTCATATCTGTTTGAACCTGAAACACACACAAAATCCTACATGCAATGCAACAATATGATGTAATTCATGTACAGTAGTTACAGTAAACGGCATATCTCAGTATACTGTAAGTGTTAAACAGAAAACAATTGTGAGAAGTAGGTGTTTACTCATTCAGAGTTGTCATGTTTCCATTTCCACAGCTGCCCCTTAAATGAATGAAAACAAAATATGTTTATAATAATATGAAATATAAAACACATATATTCAACTATGAGGTACTGTCAGTAATCTTTTAATATAAATCCAAGTGAAAAACTGAACCATCTCTGCACCACTGTACAACTACCACCAAGAAACTGTAGGAAGAGTTAGCAGCAGCTCATGCTAACACTAGCAGCAGCTAATGCTACCATTAGCCATTACTAAAAAATTTAAAATGACTAATACTGTCGACGATGTAAACTTTTCTATTCTAGTGATGGCTAAGTCACATTCAAAACACAGGCCATCTGTTACTTATAATTAAGCCATTAGAAAACTTGAGTATCATTTCTGTTATCATCTATCCATCATCTATCTGAGTATCATCTATCCATCAGTTACACTTATCCAATATAACCCTAACCCTTAACCAATTTCACCCCCCGTACACAGTATTCAGCTTTAGGTGGTAACTGCTTCTTCATTACAGCCTATGTCTGTCATACTTCAAAAAGTATACCTCTGATTTTTATAAACTCCTGAAAAGGCAGCCTAGCGTTGTCTCTGCGCTATAAATATGTAAATATGACACTTTTTTGAAACAAAAAAAATGTAAAAAGCAGCAGGTGATGGACCATACAAAACATCTTAAATGAACTTGTTTAGTGATGTCAGTTAGTTGCACTAAGCAATGACACCAAAAGGAGGAAAAAAGACCATAGTTTTAATTTGCTTGTGGTTTATGATTGTACTACTGGTGGACTATTGTTGGCATCTATCTATCTATCTATCTATCTATCTATCTACAGGCATACACAGAATTGAACTTATTTGAACAATTTCAAGGAAACCCCTATTTTTCAGAAATTTCTCATAATGGATTACACATGATTGGCTGAATGAACTAGTTGTTGAAGTAGCCACAAGTCAGCGGGTCAGTTCATTATACATTATGCCACTCTTACTGCACTGTCAGCTCACCACTGAAAGTATCTGCGCTGTGTCATTCTTCAAGATGAGTGAGACACAGCAGAGATAGGACTGTGCACATCCTATAACTGTCCTTTGCAGATCAACACACACACAGTCTCTCTCTCACACACACACACGCACACACACTGAAAGCTTTCGTCTTTCCATCTGGTAAAGTGGGCTGTTGTGATTGATTTGTGGATTTGCTCCCTCTTTTTTTCTCTCCATTTAAGTGAAATAATGTATGGAAGCAATCTGGCGACAGACATTTTGGAAAATCTATTTGAAATCATTTCAGCTGAAGCCATGGCAGTTTGTCTTCTTAGGGGGAGAGGAGCAAAGTATAATTGTCTGCAGTCTAGTAAAACACAGTATAACTGCCATCACACTTGACTGAGCTTATAGCCAGCTAGTCCCATGGCCTCTAGAAGATAGAGCAGTTAATGTTCCCTTTTATTTTAGAGGATATGTCACTTGTATCGCAGATTTATACCATGATACAGCAATTTTGTCCAAACAGATGGATAATGGTGTCACCAGCAAAAAGCCCTGTTTTTATTGAGTTTACAGCATATTGTTTAGATAGGAGGCTGTGTTGAACAGCTCTGCCAGCGCTTTCTCTCTTTATCTCTCTAATCTTGCCAGTATTAGATTTGATCATTTTTGTTTGAAGGAGGAAAATGTGGCTGTAATGGCTTCCTAATAGCAAACACAGGGGATACAAATCCAGCAGCCCTGTTCTGTAGTGCTTCCATAAGCACCACTGATTTATAGAGGTCTTTATGACAGAAAGGAAAATGATCTGCTGCAGGTATAAATCAGGTGAGGAGTAGGAAATTGAACTTAGATATCATCTTGTCAGATGCTTAATGCTCTTCCTCCTGTCACATTCGATAGGACCAATTTGGAGAATCCTGCAGAGGTAAAAAGAAGACAATTAACAATGACAGTGTGGTAATAGATGAAGCTATAAAATGAACCTGCTGCCTGCAGGATGCTTTGTATGATTTCCACATGAGGCAGAGGCAGGGTGTGTTGTCTCGGCCTTTCATTTCTTGTTTTCCCATTCTTGTTTCTTGTTTTTCCCATTTTGGTGGATTCTTACACATTATCTCCCTCAAAATTAAGAACAACAGCTATAAACAGAAACAATAAAGATGACATTTTGCATTGGCTCTATTCAATAATTAATATGTGACAGGATTTGTAAATTTAGGTTAACGTTGTTTTTCTGATATTGACTTTCAGAGGCATATTTTCAGCCTAACACTATATTATACTAATCAATACATATCAATTGTCAAGCGTAAAATTATGTTTATGTGCAAGAAGATTAGAATGAATCCTATTACTGTGCTGCAATCTGAATGCAGTAGCTCAAATTTAATTTTGTGGTTGTTAAATATGATAACAAATTTTAAATGCATACATTTTCCGTATGATCATTACAAATTTCCTTTTTAAAAGTTTCTCCTCTTAGTTTAGTGAATAATTAAGGAATAACTGTGGATTGTTTGCAGTAATAATTGTGGAAAGCCTGGAAGCTCAAACAGATGTCATCGCTCAGTGTTGTAATGAGTTCACAATAGGACAGAGAATGACAATGCTCTCTGATCCCTGAATGTCATCCTGGTATAAACTACAGCACAGTGGTTTATTGTCGGCATCATGTATTCAGTGGCATGCGTTGTGAGTTGACAGATAGAACGTGGGAGGAAAAAATGGAAATCCATCCATCTGCGCATGTAGGATTCAAATGACTTGAATTTTAAAAACTAATTTCTCGGAAGCTGATGACCTTTTGTGGAAAGCTGTTTAACTTCGTCAAGTGGCAATTCAGGGCCAAGTATCTCATAGCTACAGTAATAACCAGAAATGCAACCCTCACAGCTCATCAAACCAAGCTCTTGTATAATCTAATTTGATTTTAATGCATCTCTGAAGGAGATTGTGCTCTTATTACTGTGTAATGATGCTGTTGTCAAGAGCCAGTGGTGATGTCTGATATCACAGCCATGTTAACTGCTCCTGTGACACTTAGCATTTCACACATCACCTCCACTTCACAATGGCTTTACTTGTGTATCTGTGACGTTGTTGTAGAGATGGGCAGTAGTGCCAAAAAAGTCTCATTATCAGTCGATATTGATAACAAACTTTCACACTAAATGTCAAATCATTATTTTATTCAACTTAAAGGCTGAGTTTTGTTTCAGAGTGAAAATTATAGAAACCAGATGGTTATTTATGGGTAGGCCCTATAAGTGAAAGACACAATAAGATGACAACACAACACAAAACAGCTAAATAGACTCAAAAAGACAAAAATTACATAGAATATCTAATAAAATAAAAACAATCTAATTGACACAGAGATGCAAAAGACCAAAATGATGTAAAAGATGCAAAAAGATCGAAATCATAGCACCCCAAAAAATTTTTAAAATGAAGTCAATAAAAACAACAATTTTTTTTAAACTCCAAAAGACATACAGTAAATAACATTAAAGACCTAAAAGAACAATAACGATCTAATTGACACACAGAGACGCAATAAAGACAAATATGACGTAGAAGATGCAAAAACATCAGAACTGCAAAAACAACCTGGAAAAAATAAAGACAACAATAATTGATAAAATAAAAAAATGTATTATGAGAAATCAGTGTCATTAACTCACCTATTACAAACTATGTGATTGACACAATAACAGTAATTATTGATTTATCACTTAGCTCTACTTGGGTGCATTTCCCGTTGCCTTTGTGACTGACAGAAATGTGGTATGTCTTTAAAGCTGTCTTCTTTATTACCTCTGTCTGATACGGCACTTTTTTGTATTCAGTACAGTAGATAGAGCATAACGATGAAGGTCTACGCTGAGATGAGGAGAATTCTGAAGTGCTCACACTCGGGGGCAGCAAATGGAAAAGTGACAAGCCTGGTGCACTTGTCTATTTTACTTATTCTGTACCTCTGTTTCATATTCTGCCTTGCACTGTGGGGTTATTTTCCTCCAGGGTTCAGAAGGGCATGCTCTTTCATTTCTTCAGAAAATTGTTTCGCAGGATTTCAATCTTTGGCTGCTAGATATGACAAAACACAATATCAAGAACACTTATGTTTCTTATCTGCCATTTTTTCTGGGTATAAATAAAAGATCAGTATAAATTTAAGTCAAGTGGCCTCGAATGCACATGTGAGAGATGAGTATGAAAAGAACTATGAACCATGGGACAGCCCCACTGTACATTTTCATCGCTGGCTCAAAATTACCTTGGCACTGGGGCTTTGTATGTCATTTATCATCCTTGAAAATCAATTAGTGCTTCTATGATAGCAATCCAGATGTAATCCTTCTAGGGTTTGACACACGAAACTGAGCAGATCTTTTATTTTCACATTGTGTCAACAGTATTTCTGTGAGTTCTTCATGTGTAATAGGTTGAGCAGGCAGTCAATTAGGTGCAGACCATGATGACTTGAGTATAAGCATCCTGATCAGACAATTGGAGGACCCCACCCCTCCCCAGTTATTGATTGTGTCTAAGTAGGCTTTCTATTTGTCACCCAATAAAAATCATCTTAGTACAGAAATATTGGCACCAGAGCAGGAAAACAAACAGCAGAAATAAATATAACTAAAAAGTTCAAATTCTATTATCTGCCTATTTATCTATGCATTTTTATGCATCATTCAGATAAATATTTGATAAAATCCTGCACAGTGATGGTAATACTAGTACTATACAAACTGCCACAAAATGATTCAGTGCAATGGTATCAAAAACAGTACTCAAAACATACATTTTCAAACCTCATGGCACTGAGACCTGCTGTGATATATTACATATGATGCACATATGTGCAGCCCATGTATACTGAATAACCTCCCAACGGTGTGAAAACATCCAAACATTGTCCTATTGATGTCCCATTTTTTTTCCTGTTTGGCTCTTGTCAGAGGTCAACCTCAAACAGCATGCGGTGGAATCAGGCGTTACTGTCGATGTCACATTGATGCATTACAAGGCCTCAGAGGTCACGTCGCTGTAAACATACATTATCAAACCCCATAGAAGATGTGGGTTTTTGACCTCACCAATAGTTTACGGTGTATCTTCAGGGGAAAAGGGTCATGTGATGCCAGAGAGCAACTTTGTAGCTGCAATGACTTTTTTGTTGCAAATGAAGAGGGTCAAGCAATCAAGACTGGTCGGGCTCAGTGTCAGTGCCATTATCTTATGCTGTCTAAAATGATCAATGAGTGAAAATAAAATGATCACAAGCTAAAATTGGCCTGCTAATGAAAATGGACTGTTTAAACATGCTCCTTGGTGAAAAGCTGGCTGGAGGAAAGAAAGCACAGGGCAGCAATTTACAACACTTGACACATTGTACATACAGGTCACAGCAACATAGTTATCAGGCCTGTTTACATGTTGTCTGTGCTTTCATTTTTGGTTAAGATGGAGTCTCATATTATCATGTAACTGTGTCATTAGAAAAAAAAAAAAAAGTCATCCATTATAAATATTCTGTACTGGTACAGTGCCATGTATCACAATCTTAATCAGGAATTTCAGAGGTTTTAGACCAGGGTCTGCAACCTGCGGCCCTTTAGCCCCTCCCCAGTGACTCCAAAAGCAATAAAAAAAGTGAACCAAAAAAATAAATAAATAAATCAATAAAATGAAAGGAATAATCAAAATGTACAAAAAGGAACAAAGATGAACAAATTAACCAACAAGATGAACAGAAGCAAATGAAACATTTTTTTGCAGCTCTCAACACACATACTTGTATTTCTTTCTGTCCACAAATGGCTCTCTAAATTGAAAAGGTTGCAGACCCCTGGTTTACATGGTCACTGGGTTCCAGCATTGTGTATATGTAAATATGTGTAGTACTTACCATTTTTGTCATTAACAGATCTATACACAAACATTTACAAAATATAGGACAGAAAAGTGATTTGAAGTCACTGTGTTTAGTAATTTGTGTGGTTTTCATCCTATGACAAGGACTTTTACAATAAATTGGTTTAAATAATGCCCAGAACATCTCAAGTATTAACTGTGGGTAAAATTCTGTGGGAAAAAAAAAAGAAACAAAGAGTTATCATGAAAATAGAGGTTCTCAAAGGTTTATTTAGTATAATTTACACAAACCCGGGATTCAAGCATACAGCAAACAGACTGTCACTAAGACTGAAAACAGCATTTGCATGTAAATAACAATACTCTGAAGGAGACTTATAAAATATAAAAGGCACAGAGGGTGAGTACAGTACTGACGTTTATCCCCTTTCCTTCCCATTTACAATAAATAAATTCTGAACAAGTATTGTTATTGTACCATGGATGTGGTTAGTACCACGATGCTACAGAATACCGTACAACTGTCATGACAAACCCAGCAGTCTCGAAAAACATTCATAAATAATTTTCCATAAATAAAATTATATTTGCCCACAATATGCATTCTTCGCCTATTTTCTGTAAACCCAGGCAGAATTCACTCAAAACCAATAAAACACAGAGAAAACAACAGTACACAGAAAAAGAACATTAATACATTTAATTCATCATAATTCTTATTGTTGTGATGAAACAATATTAGACAATTATTTATATTGGAAAAGGAGGGCTGTTTGGCAAAATACTAGTGCTATAGGATTTAATACTTAATTCATCTTGATTATCACAATTATAAAAGCAACTCTCAAAATAAAAGGAGATTCTGGAAGATCAAGTCAGTCACATGAAGTGCTGCTTGTTACAATGTCATTCTGACTGTTAGATCATTGCTTATGTGTTTCTTTAATAAAGAATAACAGACTGACTGATGTTGTAATGACTCTGGCCTACTCCACTTCCATAGCAGACACATCTTGTTCTCCATCAGATTTCTCAAAGGGCAGGTCTTGCGGTTCTGGGGTGCTTTGGTTGTCTGTGGTGGGAGTCACTGGCTCGTTGGCATCGGAGTCAGAGGACACGTCAGTGACCTTGTTCTTCCCTGATGAGATAAAATGTCAACATATGAACAGGTATCTACAATTTAAAAAAGAAGGTTCAAAGCAGTACGAACAACCAAATAAGGTGAAAAGAAGCTTATTGTCACTTGTAAATGTCAGAACAGAATCTTCAACATAAAAACAACAGAAGATTTAGCATATTTTTAAATGTACTAGAAGTTGTAATTATTACCTAAAACTGATGAGTCCTCATCTACATCAGCAGCAGGAAGTGGCTGAGGAGTTTGAGCTGACATCTTCAGTTCGCCCGTGATCTCGGGGAGTCTGGGTGCCTGGGGCCTGGTCTTTCTTGCAGGGTTTAGGAAATAACAATATGCACAACGGAAGGCTGCAAAAAAAAAAAGACCATATAGTTTACGTCTCTTCACTAATACATTTTCAGACAGACATAGATTAATATACATGAATATGAGGCAATGACAAAAAATGCCTGAGATGCATAAACACTTTAGATTGATGTGTAGCACTGGTTTGCATATTCAATCTTACAGGGGTCGGTAGAGGCAGAGGCATTTAAGAGCCATATGATATACAACACTGCCAAATGCTAGAGGGCAAATGAAGGCATGGTGTTTGATGGAGACTGACAAAGAGTGTTGTGTTTCTCAAAGTCTTACCAACATATTCAAATTCCTCCTTTAATGCCATGCCGTTATGGGACAGACACTGCTGACAGACGAGAGCATATCTACGAGGGAAAAAACAACATCCAGTTAAAGCAGTGTACAATACCTAGACTGGAAATGCATAGAAAGAAGACTCAACTTTATGTACATACCACAAGACTGATCACAGAAGTAAAGCACTAGTTGTTAGTTCACTACTGAAGCAGCCCCATTGTACTGAGGGTGCTGCAAGTAGTAGTCTGCTTGTTAGTAGGCAATAAAACAATACACTTTAAACTGATAATTACTAATCAATTTCAACTAACCATTCTGACAGCGTCCAGAATGACCCCAAGAAGCTCCTATTCTTTGTTTCAAACATGGTTTATCATATGGAACAATAAAGTGGCCTGACAGCAACTTGTTACATACTCCTAAAGTAAAAAACAGGCAAATACACAGCTAATAGTTAATTTAATTATTTTCTTGACTAATCAAATAATTATTTGGTGTATAAAATGTCAAAATGGAGAACAATAGATAATAGTATTTCCCAAAGCCTACAGTGTAATGGCTTGTTTGGTTCACAAGCCAAAAATATTCAAACCAGAAAAAAATAATCGCATATAAAAGAATGTAGTTTTTTATTGTTGATTAATTGAACCTTGATGTTAACACCCAATTGCTTAATTTCACATTAATGTGCTTATGGGGGCTAAGGAAGCAAACTCGTTATAATATGCATTTTTTTCTATAGGTACATCCACCTTACTGCCATATTAAGACATCCTTAGTAATTGACACTTTTACCATTGTGGGTGATGAGTGACTGCACGGCGCATATTCTTTACATTTTAAATGCTTACCATTACCTGTACTGTGTGTCTTCGTAATGTACCACTATGTTGATAGTATTCACCATGATATTCTTCATCAGCTCTTGGGAAAAGCTATTTACTATCACACAACTGTATTTGTTCTTTTTGAGGCATACTGACAAGTGGAACTATCCAAATGGCCCCAAGTATAAGTTTGCATACGACTGAAGTTTTGGCCTGATAATATACCTACAGGAACAGGAACTAAAAGATATCTAAAGATTTCAGAATGCCACTTACCGGTACAAGTGTTCAAAGTCAAATAAAGAAGTAGAAACTAAGAGGTTCTATTGATACCAAGCCAGTGACAATCAAAAATCTCAGCCGCAACTGCCAGGAAAATTGTTTGAGATGCAAAGAAAACCACAGAAATAACTTTAGTTGACATAGAGGCTTCTCTACAGAAAAATGGTGTGGCTGTTTCAAGATACACATTAACAAGAAACTTAACAAAAAATTGGCTGCACTGAAACCATTACTACACTAATGGTACAAAACTGCCTACTTTTAACATGCTGAACAGCACCTCGACAAGCCTAAAAATAAAAATAAAAAAATAAATTTAAAAAAAAGGTTATTTGGAGTGATGACATCAAAACTGAACTCTATGGTCATAACTGTAAAGGCTACATTTGGAGGAGCTAACAAGGCCTAGGATGAAAAATATACCATATCCCTCTCTATATGTGCCTCCGGCCCAGGTCGTCATTGTAAATGACCTACCTGGATAAATAAAGGTTCAAAAGTAGTGCTGCAAGGAAACGGCATAATATTTACCTGTGCCTGAGAGAGTATTGCAGTGTGATTACAAGTAGTAAATAGTGTAATACTATTAGAAAGCAAAATGTATGTACCTGTTCTGAGGCCCATCCCCAACGAGATACTCAATGAGTCTGTCCATAGCGCCTCTTTCTCTGGGGAGAACAGGCCTGGCAAGGGGCGGCCCGGGTGGGTGCATGCCTGTAAAAGCACAAGATCAAAGCGCATCAGAAATACTCTGCAGGCTTGAATACAAACCACAGCAAAATAAGGATGCTGAGAAAAAAGCTCAGTAAAACAGTGAGGCTGTAATGTACAGTTACTTTCATAGACCATGATGAATTAAAGAAAACTGCTCCTTTTTTCTAATGACTAAACTGGATCTCAGTTGCAAAGCACGTCCAGATTCCCTGCTGTGTTGCTGAGTAGTAATTAATATAATCTAACATCAAGAGCAATCATAGGAAGATGACTGGTCATTTCTGTGAGACTTGGCAGAGTCTCAGCATCCTGCTGGTTATTAATTTACCAACATATGGAAACTCTGTGGTGACTCTTTGTATCAAATTGCTTTTCACTTTCAATTTTCAACAGAAGCAGGTGATAACATCAAGTCATGTAAACCATTTGTGAGGTGTTCCCAATGCCAAAGGCAATTTCACCAAGCATTAAAAGACATTTAGTGAGATTCCACCACCATTGCCCAGAGAACAAACGCAGGTCTGGCTAATTAATCATAGTTAATGTAATCCTGCTTCGTGCATAGCTCACAGTTGGCATTCCACACTGCAATTACAGCATACGGCATCCTCTAGGAGCACATTTTCTTTACTGTTTGCTCTTATTTGCATCTTCTATTGAATGTTCAAAGTCCAGAAATAATTCATATTGAATATTCAATGTGTCGACACTCCACAGATGTCTCCTACACACAACGACTGGTCTATGGAAAGTTTCTCAATGTGTTTGATGGCTCTAGGAATATCTACCAGAGAGCAATAGGATCATTTTTCCTGGTAGTAATAATGATGAAACTTGATGCACCCAGGGTGTATCAAGTTTCATCTCCAATTTTTCATCATCTTAATTCACCACTGCTCGCTTGGAGAAAGATTTAACCTTTTAATAGGATACCTGAAATCTACATTCACACAATTACCTACTACAACTACTGTATAAAATATACCACCCTTCTGACAAAACACACCAGAGCCTTGAGCAACCAGGGACACTGAGCCAGGGAAGAGTAAATCACACCTTAATCGACCACATTATGATGTGGTCCCCCTGTGTGCAGGTAACTCACCGACTCCTGGAACAGGTGTTCCAGGGGTCACAGGCTTCTTCATCAAGCTCTGCTGAGCAGCTATAGTCGACAGGTTCCTCTCTGGGGGTCCACCTGGAGCAGAGTGAGAAGCTCGTCCAGAGTGGGTGGGCCCAGAGGCAAGGGGAGGGCGGGCAGCACCAGGATTCGCCATCACGGTGGGGGTCTTTGGGATGACATTGCGATGCCGCAGCTCTAAAACAAGGAAACATTGCAGGTCATTTAACAGTGGAAAGAAATGAAAATTAGGACAAAAGCACTGCTTTCATTATAGCTCACTGCTACCTTGTCCTGGTTTTGGAGTCATCTGGGGTCCAGCTGGACTGGATTCAAGCTCCTTCAAATAGAAAAGAACAGAGTGGTGCATTTTTCAGAATGCAAGGCAGAAAACCAACAAAACTTGTGTTTCTTATGTAGCAATGCAGACAGCTTACAATCTTTTTCTTTGAATCGGGATCAAATCTTTCCAGAATCATTTTAGCATTTTTGTAGGTCTCAGTTTCCATAACTTCTTCAAGCTGGAAAAATAAAACAAAGACTTTAGAGCTTCAACAACTCAACTGCTTGTCAATACTGTCTACATATTAATGACTCCTAAAACAGCTATATTCCAGAATAATTAAAATGTTATTTAATGATCATATAATTAAAAACACGATCTATGATTTTCACGTGACTGAGAATGTCATAAGGTTACCCAACTACATTGTACATCTTCAGTTTAAATAAGCCCTAACCATTTTGAAAATGTTTACATATGATATGAAGAATAATTACATTCACTACTTCGATAATGGAGAGTGTGAAAATCCATCAGCCCTAATTATTGGAAGTTATTAGACTTGACAGAGGATGACAAGCAATTTCTCAGATTTATTTCTTTCCTGTTCTAAACGCTATTAATTAAAGTGACATTAGCAGAGTGGTTTACTGGGTTAAGTCACTGTACCCATCAAATGCTGTCAGTGCACATCCTGGAGTAGCAAGCATTTTACTGCAAAATGCCAAGAGGATCAATAAGGACATTACTACAGGCTTCCTACAGGACTTGGAACAAGGAGGTTTTTCCACCAAAACTACTTTGAACAGTGGCTACGTCTGTTTAAGAGGGTACCTCCACACACTAAAAACATTTCTATTGGAATAACTGCTACACAAACATTCTTTAGACTGACACTTCTGATTATTTCACTTAAATTAGAGCTGTGCAATAAGCAAAAAAGAAAATGGTAACAATAAACATTGTTACATCAATGCATCATAACAGTAATTCCTCTACATATGAGATTATAGTGATTCAAATTTAAATGTAGGTTTTAGGACTAGAAGGATGCCACAGGATTATCATTTTTGTTTTTCTTATGTCATTTGACAAAGCTGAAAGGAGACAAAACACTGTGAAATAAGCAAAGAGGATGAAACAAGACACAAGATGCAGACAAGTGAAAAAGACAAAAACAATCTAAAAGTTGTAAAAAGGACAAAAATGACCTGCAGTACATGGCAGCAAGCAAAAACTACATAGAAGATGTAAAAAAAATAAGCCCTGCGATGAACTGGCGACTCATCCAGGGTGTACCCTGCCTTTGCCCAAGTCAGCTGGGATCGGCTCCAGCACCCCCCTCCAACCCTTGCGAGGATTAAGGGGTAGAAAATGGATGGATGTAAAAAAAAATAACATAAGAGATGCAAAAAGATGAAAATGACATAGCAGACCCAAAACGTCAAAAATTACCCAAAAGATGAAAATTATGTAAAAATGCTGACACACATAAAAATGAAGATAAAAATATTGTTTAATGTTGAAGTTGATTTAAAGACATCAAGAACTAAAGACAAAAACGCACCTGCAGGGTTTGATTTTGGAATTTACAGCTTATTATCATAAACTGGCTTTCAGAACTTTAACGCTAAATAAATTGACTGTCATAACTTTAGCTGTATAAAAATCTAGCACAATGAAAATTGTTTCATTGCCCACCTCCAGGTTAAATTATTCACTTAGTGCATTAGAATACAAAAAGGACACTTACTATGTTTCTCTTTTGTCCTTTAAGGTCCTCTAACTTTTCATCTGAAACAAATATTTTACGAAATATAATACAACACATTACTATTGTGCAGTAGTATGTATATGCAGCAAAGGGAGTCTTACTGTTCTTTTCTGTTCTTCGTGAAAAAATAAATATAAGCAGCTTTCTAATTAGCCCCACACTGCAGAAAAATGAGGAAAAAAAATGTTAGTCACAGAAAGCTTCCAGCTGATGAAACGTGAATTAAATCTCCTGCTTACTTACAGTAATGGAAATATCACAAAAGCAAGAGACAATATGAGACGTCCCATCAGCTGTTCAGGAAGGTACCAGAAATACACGACTATACATGTGATCAGGTAGAGAAGAGACGAGTAAAAAAGCAGTCGCCCAATCCATATTTTCAACTGTCTTTGATACTTTTCACTGTATTCTTCAAGCATCTGTATGTCCTGTGGAAGAAAAGATGCATTAGTTTCATATTACAGAATTTAACCTCATTAACTTGGCAGTGAGGGCACACCAAGCAAACACTTTGTAGAACAAAAAAATCCTACTCATCTTTGTAATTTAGGACATCGTTTCCCAAATGACAAACCACTGTGACGTAATTAACAATAGGTACAATTTATTATTGTGCTCTCCTCATAATAATAAATTGTGAGGAGAGTAAACTTATGCATACGTGAACAATCCTGACCAGTCCTGCCACTTCTGCATCATCTTATATTATCCTGCTTAGGCTACTCAACCATTTTAAAGAGACAAGAGTTGCAAATTGGACTAGATGGCTCAGGTATATACATTACACTACTTTCTCTTTTTCTTGAATTTTATTTAGTATTTTCAACATTGTACATGAATACTGAACTTGTACGGAATTATATAGTCAACAAAAAAGTGACAAAACTTAGAAAATATATTTTAGATTGTCCAAATTATTCACATTTAGCTTTAATGACAGCTTTGCACACTCATGGCATTCGCTCATCAGATTCATGAGGTAGTCACCTGGAATGGTTTTCAGCTCACAGGTGTCTTGTCAAAGAGTTAATTTGTGCCATATTTTTCCTTCTTAATGTGCTTTAGACACTCAGTTGTCTTGTGCAGAGTAAGGGCGAGTACAAATCATGGCAGGAAACAGTTGAGTGAAGAAAAGAGACAGTCCATCATTACTTTAAGAAATGTCTGAAAGATCTCAAGAACCTTGGATGTCCTTAAGTGCAGTTGCCAAAACCAAGCGCTATGATGCAACCAGCCCTCACGAGGGCCGTTCCAGGAAAGGAAGACAAAAAGATACCTCTGATGCAGAGGATAAGTTTATTAAAATTACCAGCCTCAAAAGGCCCAGATTTACAGCACTTCAGACAGCAGTTGATGGTTTTGTTTACTGCACTTGGGTACACGTTAAAAGCACAAAAAAAAAAATAAAATCCAATCAAGATATCATATGAGTTCTATTTTGGACTTACTGATGCCAAACAAACAGATACTGCCTAAAAGGTACAAAATTAAAGTTATTCTCTCTTTTTCTAAAGTGTTTATTTTTTTATGTTACCTTAAAGTGGTATATCTGAGATGAAAACATGCAAACTGAAGATTGTTTCACAGTTCAAAAGTAATACACTAGTTTATTTCCTAAACAATTTAGCCTCACATCACAGTATTAACGGTATGTGAAAAATATTTTTTTTTATTGTGCCTATAAAGAGATTAATATTTGATAAATTTCTTAGGTATGTTTGTAAATGAAAGCTATTTTAAAGTGGTAATAAATGAAAACAAATCCATTTACTGCAATTAGAATAAAGAGGTTAATGATTTTCATTTTTTTTTCAATTACATATGTACAATTAACAGAAGATAAGCATTTGATACTATCAAAAACATGCTTGAGGTGCACATTTATTTGGCAACCCAAATAAAATGTCTGCAACCTCCTTTTTTGGAATTGATGACTTATGACATTAACAAACTTAGCAAAGGACTCTTGTATGTTCTATTTAGTTATATTGTAAATGTTAAAGGCACAGGTTTAACGTGTAGGTTACCAAATCTAAAAATAGCCGGTAAACAGACAGGGACTCACAGCAGGCATTTGTGTCTGTCACTCTAACACCAGAAAAACTGACCTCACACTACTTACACATGGACAAAAGTCTTCTCAAAGTGGCAAAAAGCACATAAGAATAAACAAAGACCAAAATATTCCTCCATGACACCTAATTTACTGTTTAACTTTCTGGATTCTAACAAGTCAACAACCACAATTTCTTAAAAGCTTCAACACCATCTGACCTCTTCAGGACATCTGTATGTGGCACTGCAAGGACAAGTGCTGAAAATAACCCAACACTAGCTTTAGTGTAGAAGAGCAGTAAAGCCCCATCAGTCAGCAAATGAGTAGCTGCTCCATCTGATTGCTTATGGTTGGCTTTTTATGGTTATACAACACTTCACAGCACTATTTCAACTGAAAAAAAGGCCCAAGGTGTCAACCATTAGCAGCAAACAAAACTGACAATTAACAGTTATACCTTATTTTATGTTCTGGCAGGTTGAACATACATTGCAGCGAAAACAATATAAGAATACAGTACTCACTGCTGCTCCCAAATTAAGTGGCTTAGATTATCCATTGCCTGGTTTATAATCATTTTCCCATTTAGTCCACACTAAGCAACAGAGCAGCATTCCTAGCAGCCACTTCGGTGAGCACAATGTTTTCCTAACCAACAAAACTCATGCTGCAAATGAGCAATTTAACATTAGACATGTCTCAGACAGAGGGAAAGACAGTACTAACAGCTGAAATTTCTAATCTTAAGTCATTTGTGCTGGGTGAGCAGTCCATATGCATACAGAAAAAAGTATTGCTGGATTGACTGGGCTTTATAAACTTAATTGGATATAATTATAGTAACAGATGCCTTTGGTCAGTTCTACTGATAATACTTCATTTAGTTACACTCATTTGACCGACAGTGGTGCCTTCTGCAAGCTTGGCTGCACTGAAGCTCAAGGGATTTATTGTGAAAAACTCTACTTCTGTTTTAAATGTAGTAAACATTGAGCATAAAAGACCTGGAAGGATATTTATTGTTTAATATTCCATGAGTGTCCCCATTTTTTAATTCAGGCAATACTAAAACTGCAAGATCTCCTTTAGTTTGTTTTCCCCATTTGTCTAGTCTCTAACTTCTTTAAATAGATCCATTATCTTTCTTTAAATATTTTCCGTGTCCAAGACAAATTTTCTTAATGTTTTTACTAGTAAAAGTTGAAGAGGATAATATTACCTTCAACTGATCTCACAAGTGAGATACCATTAATTTTTGAATTTTTAGGCAGCACATACCTTTTCGATTCCTTCCAATACCTCCACAGTGGATGGTTTAGCCTGCTGGGAGAACATGTTTAAATCATCTTATACAAATTATATATCAATACATGGCACAAGCAAACAATGGCAATACCAAAAAGGAGGATTATCATAAAGGTTTGATTTGTATTTATGTAGACTGAGCTAAAATATGGTGGTGGAGAAGAATAAAGAACAGTAACTAAATGCAATGACAGCCTCATGTAATAAGAAACAGGACAAAGATTTTGCCTCCCTTTAGACTGCATACCACAGACCAAAAACACCCTGAGACATAGAACAACATGCTAGTATATTAACCAAAGATATTATTACATTAACAAAAGAAGTAGTGTGACGTATTTGAACAGAGTCAGGCAAGGTTTCCAAGCTCAGGATTGATATAAGCTAATGGGCACAAACATCATAGTGATGAAGTGTCTTTTGTCCCACTTTGCTCTCAATAAACAAACATATATATTCCAAAATGTGATTTTTTTTTCCCCTTAAGGATAGCCATTTGCAATATCCTTTACAGATACTGCAAGTGGCTGTATGAGAATGTATTAGCACAGTACATAAACAGAGATAATCTGCTGTTGAATACAAACCCTCCACCGGGATAAAAGAGCTCCCATGTTGATGATGAGGGAGGATATTCTGTTTCTGCTAGTCCCTTATGGATTTCTCACCAATTCTGCACCTGTTGAAATGTGTGATAGTCATTAGTGTGCACTTGGATTTTTGACATTTCCAACCTATTACAGACCAAACAATAATAATGCCAGTATTTTGGTACATTGATTCAGTTATTTTTAAAAAAGCATTTAGTTTTTGCTAGAACTGCTTTAAAACAGATGTGCAGAGCCTATTACTAGTTTTAGAGCAAACCCTCTTGAAGGTAGGGAAGGAGCTTTGCAATAACCTCAGTTAACCTATGTGGATTTGTGGACCTCACAGAAGGTACATAGTGTAACCATGTCAGACAGTGGTCTTAACAGCTTCAGTAAAAGTCTTTGGCGCTACAGCCATCTAAAAGCCACTTCACTGATGCAAGGTAACGCGCTATGCGACGCTGATTACGCAAATCTGTCTTCAAAACAGAGTTACTCAAGCTAAAGTTTCCCCAGCTATCTTAGCAAAGTTAACTTCTCTATTAGTTGTCGCTGTGAACCGACATTTACAGACGACGCTTACCATCATATACTGTATCATAAATGTACCTGTAAGATCTCAGGAAATGCTCATTGTGTCTATATTTTCAACTATTTTTCCCTGGTGAACTTCTGAAACCGCTTAACATCAATCACTAACATATTAGCGTTAGCGTTGACGTGTAAGCTAACCTACGCGGCTAAGCGTTAACGAGCTCGAGAAGCTAAACTCTGCAACTGCACTTTTCATAACATTTCCTCTAACAGCACTTACGGACAAGTTAGATCATGTTGAATGGCGTATAATGTGTCTCGAAAGCGAAACAATAACTCTTTACAGTTACCGTGGTAGTTGGGGAGTCCGGTAGAACAGCCTGTGGCTCAGCCTACTTTGAGCAGACGGACGATGTGTGCGCGTGCGGCGAGAAGGGGGCGTGTCCACTCAGGAACAGCGTGGCCTTCAATGGTTCTAATATCAATGACGGACACTGTCCATCATGTGTGGAAGTAAAATAAAATGCTATTAAAACTCTGCGCATTACGGGACACACTTCATGAATTGTAATGCTTCCTATCCCAAACGTCTAAGTATTTTGTTCATTGTCTTGACTATTTCGTTCCTTTTGTTAATTTTGTGTCGTTCTTTAGTAAGTTTTGTCCATTTTCTGGATTATTCCATTCATTTTTGTTATTCTTTACCAATTGTCTTGGTTATTTTGTTTCTTCCTTATCTTTTTTCATTTTGCGTGTCGTTTTGTTATTTTTTAATTCCTATGACTCCATTTGTTTTTTTGTTAATTTTCTTTCTTATTTCATTCAATTTTGTATTCTTTTATTATTTTGTCCATATGGTTTCTTCCATTGTTCATTTTTGTTAATTTTGTTCATTATTTTGTTCATTTTTGTTAATTTCCTGAACTACTTTGGTTTTTTTTTGTTCATTCGTCCATATAATAACAAGGTCAATCTTCAGTGTGACTGCATCTTGTTTCCTTTTGCATTTAAAATAAAATACATAATAATGAACCTGCAAAAAATAGATATTGTATCTGTTTATAATAGATTATTATACATTTAGGGGGCCAAGGAGACACCAAATTTCTTCATTGGGCCTTGGGCTCAATATGTTTGGGTACCACTTGTCTAATGCGCCTTAGGAAGAGGGCTGACATCTAACTTTTAATAATTTTTAAACTGTCTCACATTATTTATGGTTATTTTTTACAAGCAAAGTAAAATTAATTATTGACTTTAGTAAAAAAAAAAAAAGCATTAGTAATACTGGTGTGGTTGCTGCTGGCGTTGTAGTATTACTAGTGGTAAAAAGATACAGACACATGATACAAACTGACACCTTAGGCTACATGAACAGTAACTACATGACATAATTTAAAAGCTGCTTGTCTGAACTTGACTGACAGTGTGTATGCAGGTGGAAGACACACAGGTGAATCCATCTATCACAGGTGGAAGATCAACATTTGTCTTTTGCCTCTTTTTGCAACAGTTCAAAAAAAACTTTTCATCTTTTTATGTTATGTTATCTTTTTATGTTATATTTCTCAACAAACTACAGTATCTGTAGAAAACTGAGCAATAGAAGTCTGTAGTAAACTTTAGAAAACATGTGCATAGTACAAATATTGTAAAAAGTATCAAATAATCCAAAAAAGCTGAAGGGAAACTACCTTGGCAATTTCTGAAAATTGGAGTCTAATCCACCTAAGAGAACCAGGAGATGACGAAAGATCAATTCCCGATTGAACATAAATCTATCAGCACCATGTTTAAACCATTGTTTTCATTTCTTAGGTCTTTTAAGCATTTGTGGCACTTTAGCCCAGGCCAAATGACAACATTTGAAACAATTTCTGCCCTCAGTGAATCAGGGCGTACTCTGGGCGTACTCACACTGGCAGTTTGTTCCGCGCCTGGGCACGTTTCACACCTTTAGCGCGGATCATTTTAGTAATGTGAGTGCATTCGAGCCGCGCTCTGGCCCCGGGCTTCGGCGCAGTTGAAATAGGTAGGCCAGAGCGCGGCACGCTTGCTCATGCACGCGTACGAGCACGGCAACCGTATGTGACGATAACGTAAATTCACCGCGTCCTTCACTACACTCATGTCAAAACAATGGTCGCGGCTTCACGAGTTGCTTCCATGGCGAG
>JAQQAE010000073.1:0-47105 GCA_029823295.1 Pseudamia nigra | reverse complement strand
GGGGGAGGTAAAGGAAAAGTGAAATTGACAATATCATTGTAGGAGCGCACTAAAGGGGCGACGGTCCGCTCCACTACACTGAAGTAGGGATGTCTACAGTGTGCAAGAAGAAGAAGGGGGAGGGTACCACTTTGTCACAGGCTGCTATGTAGATTAACCTTTCAATTAGTTGTTATCAGGTCCTCTCCATGTCTCGGCGCAAGCTTTTCAGCCCTGGTTTTATTCTAAGAGATCAAATCCCACGAAACCGCACGGATATGTCGCCGCACATTTATCCTTCGACGATAATGAAGAGGAGTATCCGAGGGGGGGAAAACTTGAAGAGGTAAACTACCAGCAAATATTTACGGTAGCCTGTGCCCTCTTTTTTTTTCTTTCTCTCCTCTCTTTACTTGTATATTCACCCTTTGCATGCAGTTTGTTTTAGAAAACGGTGCGCAAATCCGAGCTGGCTGCGTGTCGTGTATCATTTCCTAATATACTATGGAAAAACCGGAGCTGAGCTGAGAAATGGGAGCTAAAAGAAACCAGCGATACATAATTGAGAAGCAGTGATGAAGGAGCTACTCTCCCAGCAGTCGTGTTAACTTGTATTCCCCCCTGAACGTGTTTTTCCCCCCTCCGGGGCTCACTATTTCTCCTCATTGGAGATATTTGATAGTTAATGGTGATAAAGAGGTCATGTCATCATTGCACAGCGCAACACAGGACGTTAATAATTTTCGCTGACAGACGCGGAGCGAGCAGAAAACCTACTTTTTTCTCCCCCCCATGTAGCATTTATCCACCGCCGTTTGTTATAGTTTACGTGTTAAATAGCAAGAGAATTGTCTGCGCTTTGGGGGGGAAATAATGAAAAGGGAGGCAGATAAAGAAGAGGTGGAGGAAAAAAAAGGCGACATATGCTTGCACACATTTTTTTTTTCCTGCCGACAGGAGTCTTTGAATATGCTACCTGAAATGTGAAATAATAAAGAAACGTGTTCCGCTTTAAATCAGCGCTCAGCCTTTGCAGGTTTTATGCAAACAATGATAGATTTAACAAACAGCCAATTAAAGTCTAAAATGATCCAAATCACTTTCAAGTGTAACCAACTGTTTCAAGGAGGAATATGCGTAAAGGTGGGCCGGTGTTAAACGCTTTGCAAATGAGGTTAAAAAATTAACGATGCTAATTAATTCCCAGCTAGTTCGCGTGTGTTTTCGCAATTAATACAAGTTAATAAAAATCCCCGGACGTGTTACGCGGTGTAAGTCGACATATTATGCGCGTTGGTGGTAAATGATATCAATTCATCACCGAAGGCACCTTAAGAGGCGGGTCAATTGAGTGAAGTGACAGATCATACAGCCACTGCCGAGCCGCTTAGAGTGAGCTCATACATAAAGATTGACATGTGCTTTATCAAACCAGAAATCGGATCTTGTCTTTACAGCCAATATTGAAGTTGCTAGGGAGGGCACATTAGGGTAGGTAAGGTTTAATGAGACTCCATTGGATTGTAATCAGCGTCATGTCGGATTCATGTAAACTACAACATTGTAACAAAATGGCGACTGTTTAGGTGACATCAGTAATGCTGGCAACGCTGTCATTTATCTGCTCAACTCGGCGGAACACAACTCCGGGTTTGTTATGCACTTATTGCCGGTTTGTTCCTCCGTTAAACGCCTCGGTGGTGATTTGTAACCGCGTCTCAGACGTGTGGCGGCAGCTGTCAGGAAGTAAGCATCGATTATAGATCTGTCATTACGGCTCGCGCTGATCAGTTTGTCGCCGCGGACGTCGCGAGCTGTCAAAAGTCGCGTGCGGGGAGGGCAACTAACGGTTAAACTTTACGTACGAGCCTCTTTTCTTAGCTTTTCACTCCTTTTTTTGTTGCACCGAAAAAAAATGTTACGATGACATTTTGAATTTTACGCTAAAATGTAATGTTTGATCCGCAGTTTGTTACAGTGTCAAAAAGGGGGAGGGAAAAAAGTGTTCATACCTTACATAAGTTGCTAGAAGTTTCCTGCTACCTGTCATATTACTTTGTCCAAAACAGCGTCTTTGAAATGGACATCTGGTTTGGTTTGAGGATTATGGAGTCAGACTGTGGATTAAGTCACTTTAATTTCTTTAGCAGCCATGACAGCTCCTGCATCTGTTTATATCCGTCTGTTTCTCATGTTTTAGCACATCTTAAAGGTCCTGCATTTCTCTAGCTGCACCGTTTATGTCCCACCATGCTGTGAGGTAGTTTTTAAAGGGTAAATAAGGGGAACTAACCTGCTGTAATAAGTAACTGTTTTTCTGTTTCCTTTTTAGATTTGATCTGGGATTGAGTAATTAAAGGTCAGCTGCAGACTACCTTTGTGGAATTTACTAGTGCCAACTTTTCCTCAAGTTCATCATCAGATAATCCAGGATTGCAACAGAATATGTGGATGCTGGCTTGGAGCATAACTTTTTAACCATATCAAGGATGTGGATGTACCCAGTTTTAAGCAGCAAAAAGGGGGAATCTGTATGGATCACATTTTTGTGAGTGTAATTGTTTAACCATGGTAAAACTTGCAAACCCTCTGTACACGGAGTGGATTCTTGAAGCAATACAGAAAATCAAAAGGCAAAAGCAGAGGCCTTCAGAGGAGAGAATCTGTCATGCGGTGGCCACATCACATGGACTGGACAAGAAGACCGTCCTTGAGCAGTTGGAATTAAGTGTTCATGATGGCTCTATTCTCAAGGTTACAAATAAGGGGAGCGCCTCCTATAAGGACCCTGGAAATCCAGGGAGAGTTGGATCAATCGCACCTGCAAATGTGCCCGTGCCATCTAAGGAATCTATATGGAATTCAAGTGATCTGCGTCACATTGATTGGAATAAAATACTTAGGAGGGCCATTGAGGGCCTGGATGATACCCATGGCTCCTCTCTGAAGAACATCGAGAGGTACCTGAGGAACCAGGATGACCTCTCAAACATTGTTGATAACCCTGCTTTCCGGCAGAGGTTACGGTTGGCGGCCAAGCGGTCCGTTAACAACGGCAGGTTGTTAAAAAATGGCCCGCGCTATAAGCTCAGCCATGGCAGCGCTGAGGGAAGGGGCTCCAGGTGTCCAAGTGCTTCCCCCTTGGTCCTGTCATCAGTAACACTCCTTCCTCATGAGCGAGACCAGGTACACACACCTCGGCCTCTGCTTTCTCACAGCCTGATGTGGTCTCTACACCGCCAAGCTCTTCCTGCAGGAAATTATGAATTATTGAGTTGAAGGAGTAAACAATTTTTCTTTTTGATAAACTTCCAGGTTTTGGCTCAGTGGGAGCTCAACATGTCACACTCCTTCCTTCAGGCATCAGAATTAAAGTATAAGACAGTGCTGTTAGTGCTGTCTCAGTGAATTATGTTGGAATATGTGGTTTTAAAATAGATTCAGAGGAAAATCCCTTCAGATTTAACAAAGTGCACAGGGTCAACATGAAGCAATTAGTAGGTTAACTGATTATCATTAAATTAATCTGCAGCCTCTTTAATCATACACTGCAATACGACATGTGATTCTTTAATAGCAGCATGAATTAGCTCTAAACTTCATCTAATGCTTAGAGATTTTTTATCTGATGCTGTGGTATGAGGAGTATTCAGATCCTTATGTAAAGTACAGCTGCGATGTAATAGTAGTCCATTACAAGTAAATGAAAAGACCTACAGAAGTAAATGGGTTTGGTTTCATATATGTCACATAATTTGATTGTTAGTAGTAAATTATCAGTATTATTGTTATTGCCACTGGAGGTGGAGGTAGTTTGAGCTTCTCCATATCCAGTTTTATATACAGGAACATTACATAAATCCTAGGCCCATCTCATGATTAGTGACAGAGGAAAGAAAAGAGAATAGAGTTCTGATGTATAAATCTTTTTTCAGTTTTTTGATTTAATATCCAGTCTTTGGTTTTTGGTGACACTGAATGATATATATTTACTGAAATGAAACTGAGAAATTTAGAAGGAAACTTTATGATTTAATGTTACTGTTTAAAACTCGTAGGAATCACAAGCAGCACACTGATTTTGGTCAGTTATCAGAATCCAAAAAGGTTGAAATGCAGTGGTTTAATGTTTAACAATGTGTTTGATATTAAAAGAGTGTGATAATAAAAACGGCTATAGCTGGCAGACAAATAAAGTGGAAAGAAACACAGTATTTGCCTCTGTAATGCAGTGGAGTGGAAAGGTAAAGTAAATTCAAATAAACATACCCAAGTAAACTACAGTAATACTTCAGGTTTTTTACTCAACTACAGTACAGTGCTGAGTTGCATTTCACCACTGGTCTGATGTAATGTTGCAAAGGGGAACTCGCGTGGGATTTGCAAACCTCTCCAGTATTAATATTTAAAGGGTTTTATTATGGTATCATCCAGTCTTCACAAGCTCCATTAGTCATTTTAAACACTCTTTTTAGGATACAAACATGCAGGAGAAATAGTGAAGGTCTGAGCCACCACTGAGCCAAACACACTCTGTAATAACTTTTGTGGTTGATGTGACTCCACTCAGAAGTAACGCCATCTAGAGTCCGTCCCTTTGGGTCTGTGCTGCTGTTGGCCTCCATAATAAGAGCGCTTGGATAATCAGAAAGTCATGCTGACAGTGTGTGGTAGGCAGTCTGCTGTAGGCTTCCCACAGGTTATGTAACTCTACCCTAATGACCTTAAAGGATGTGACTGGCTGTCTTGTGAGTTGCAAAGCATTAGTGAACAGAATTGGGATATATTTCTTCTAATTTACAAGGGCAAAGGAACAAACTAGTGTTAGCCAGCGGGCCCGAGAAATGAGAGGTGAAATATTTGTGGTAGAGCAGAATTTCTTGAGATTACGTCGTGACCTTTCGTGTAAACTGAGATACCCCTGAGAGGAAATAAAACTGTGCACACAAACTTCCAGATTGCATTGTTTTCAGCTGCTTTTGGCTCTTCAATACAGGCTCATACTTTTCAGAGATTCTGTCTCTATTACTGGTGCTTAGCTTTAACACACACTGTGGTTGAATGTCTGTAAAATGACAGCACTTTGGTACTTTCTTTTCAATTTAAAGGCAACGTCAAGAGCAGGAAAGTGTTGTGTGCAAGGCAGTTTGTATTGTAGCTATAAAGAGCATTGCACAGTCATTTAAGTAGTTTGTTGTGAGGTCTTTTTGCAGATGGCTTATCAAGATGAAGTGCAGTGAGGTCTAATAGCTTATGCATAAGTTGTGCAGCAGCATCAGGCTATATAGCTGTCACCCAGCAGTTTCACAGTGAATAATCAGGAAGTGACACCTTGATACTGCAGCCACAACTGCGACTGTGTCTGTGGTCAGGCCAAAAGTGAAACTGAGAAGTGTTTAGAGACGCAGTGTCCTGTGATGGTTCTCATAGCTGAGGAGGAGCAGCCTGCTGTTTTCCATTTGGAACATTTCAACCTATTGCTCCCGGCCTGATGACATCAACCTAGCCCCGGTTCAGGTTTACGGTTCACTTCAAAGCATGAGATGTCTCTGCATGGGTGTGTGTGTTGAGAATAAGAGATACCTTTTAAAAAAAGAGCAGTGTTGGTTTAGAGTTTATTAGATTCTGAAGAGACTCTGGCAGGAACAAAGGCAAGGAATGAGACTTTTTTTGTGCTGTGTTATGCAACCACTTGAGCTCTTTCTCTCCACCAGCAGTGCTCTAATAGGACCCCACCCCCTCACTCAGGACAGCATGCTCTTTTGAAGCAGCATAATTTCCTGTAATGTACTTAATTTAGAATCCCCGAGTAAGTCATCAGCATCTCTTCAGCTGTGTTTGTTTCTCTATTTTCTCATTTTTTGTGGTTGTAATCACCCAGTCTGAGAATATTCCTGATGGAAATTAATTCTCCAGTTCCTCCTGGTTTAGACTTCATAGCACAGTCAGCAGAGACCAGGCTATGCACTTGTTATTAAAAAAAAACGGAGCTCTTCATCAGTAGTATACACCGACTGCACATTAGCCCTAATGTCTTCTTAATTCTGAGCTCTTTACATCCATTTTTTTCTGTAATTCTCTTGCTTTAAAAGCTTAAATCACCAGAGATGGAGGTTTACTCAGTGATTTTACTCTGTCTCTGCAGGCAAAATCATATTAAAGATGACACATGCACTTTTGTTTTTAAGCAGGAAGTCATAACTCTAAAGTAATCATGACACTGAGGCCTTGTCTTCAGATGCCTTTGGCTGTATCTTTTCGTGAAGATAAAGTGCAGTGGCTCATGATCAAGGACAAAAGCTAACATTTATCTCTGCTGCAGAGACTGATCTGAACTCCGATGAGTCTTTTGTTGGCAGCCTTTGTTTAGTCTAATTAGCAAAACATAGAGGTTATTTGCAGGGTGGCAACTGAGGACTGTTTACATTCTGATTAGTCTGGGTATCATTTTTGGATTATTTGATTATCAGATTACTTATTTGTCTATTAACCAGCAGAAGGCAATGAAACATGCTCTGTCTGCCCTCACAAAAGTCCCAAACCAAAAGATATTCAGCAGTAATTACACGATCTCTCCCAACCCGTGGCAATGTCTTCGGGGTATGTTTTTAGTCCAAAGCTCAAATATATTAAATCTTCAGATTAAAGGAACTGGAGTAAACAAATATTTGGTCTTTCTTGATAAAGAACTTCAATGTTTTATTTATTAAGTCTCTGCCAATCAAGTGACTGATTCGTTCTGGTCCCACAATGTTTAAAACTCTTATTCAGTAAGACAGTTTTCATTTTCAGCACTGATTAATGTTGGATTAAAATGAAGAAATATTTGATGTACAGGAACATTTGAGTCACTGGGTAGAGTTGAAATGAGCCATCAAAACCACTAATTAACAGAGCGCTGCACAGTCTTGTCTGGGCCAGTGCCAGTCAAGTGCAGTTTTTGAGATTATTTCTGTCATCTCACAATTTTTGAGTTATGCATACTTATCCGGAACAGGTATATGTATAACCTCCTATAATCTTCCACCTTAAGACATGTTTTTGGAAAAATAACACTTTCAAAGCCCTTTTAGCCTCTTTTACTGTTACTATTTACTAACAGAGAAATTTGAAAATTAATTAGACAAAAAAATTTGTTCAAGCTAATTTTCAAAAGTAAGTTTATAAACCACCAGAATTGTATGTTTATTGTATTTTGTTGTTTTGTAATATGGGACAAGCATCATTTGAGGTGGACATTGTTTAGGATTCTCTGATATTTTTTAGACTAACACATGTGGTTGACTCAAAATTTCTTTTAACTAGATCTAATCCCATTGCTATTAGAGAGTTCAGGCTTACTGTTTACATCAGTGTTTAATAAACAGTTCAAGCATTTAATCACAGTCGAACATTTATACCTGAGCAAACTGATTCCACCTGCTGTGACAGGTCTCATCTGCTGGAAAGAAAACAGAGGGAGAAGAAGAATCTTTTTCCTGACTTTAACCTGTTGAATTCGGATGATGGCTCTCTGTGTTTAGGGTTCATTCATCTCAAACACACAACTGTTTGAGGACATTTGAGCTATTCCTTAAATTATTTAAAGTGTTTATCAGACACAGAACAGTTTTGTTTTCCCATGTCTGTGTCTGTTTCTCTCCTCAAAACTAATCGCATCACCAAATGTCAATGCCATGTGTGGGGCAGGCAAACATGAGCAGAAAGAATGGACTGATTGCAGTAGGAGTTAAAATGGTTATTAGGGGCTCACATTTCCCTATTGAATGCATTATCAAAGGTTAATGCCATTCTTCTCAAGTCAATTTTCTTGTGGTCAGACCAGTCTTCTCTGATTAACATGGGTACAGTGATTAAGCTGTTACTTTGACTGTTAGCAGTATATTGGGGTCCAGATAATTCAGGTAATGACTGATTGTAGTTGAATCTCACATACGAGCATTTTTGAGGTTCATAATTGCATCTGTTTGAGCAGCAGTCAGCTCTAATGCCTGTGCCTGCTTTCAAATATTGACCTGGCAGGTTGGAAAATAGAGCAATCATTGACGTGGCAGTAAACTGCTTTTCCTCAACAGTTAATTGATACAACAGCCAGGAACAATGAGCGCATTCCCTCTGTCCCCTCTACCTTTCCCTGCTGGGGTTCAGTTCGATGTTGTGACAGGTTGAAAGGATGCTCCTGTCGTGTAAGCACCACTGGTGGATGAAAAATAAACAGAACTATCTCTTAATGCTGTTGCAGGTCAGGACCTGTGGAGATTCACAGGTTACAAATTTGGTTGAGGTCAGGCTGCTGATGTGCGTCATAGAAACTAGGAACTAATTATGTGCATCCCTAGAGTGCCCTTCGAAGCCCCAGTCAATTGACAAGGCTGCAGTGTGTAAACTGATGATGAGGTAGCTTATTTATGGTCACACCCTGGGTGTTATTTTTCCTTAAGAACTTCCTCTGAAGTAGGCAGCAGTTTGTTTGATGCTCCCCTTTGAGACTTGCATGTGAAATGATGTTTATTATTTAGAATATAAATTTATTATTTACATTTTCATGTAAAAACAGGTGGGTATAAGTCAGTCAGTAGCACAAAATAGTGTTTTAATGAATCAAAAGGTGACATAGGCATTTATGGAGTTTGGTCATCATGGAGTGTATGAGGGGCTGTAGACAGTCAGTTTTTCCTCCATGAGGTTTATTTACATTTACGGACCAGTTGTCTTTGATGGAGTTGGTGTTAACAGCCATGAACACTTGATAGAGTTATTTATCCTGAGCCTTGACTATATTCTGGATTTTGCTGAGGCATGATGTCAACAAGCAATCTAAGGCTGCACCTTTTTAATAAGTAGAGTACAGTAGCCTGTTGCCTTTTTTGGTTTATAGGCTAATCCACCAGTTAATATTTTTATTTAATCTTCTGCTTATTTCCCGATGAAGTCTTTTAGCATACTTTTTAACAGTAACAAGAACTTCAGCAATGAGTCTTTCAATCTTTTATTCATACATTTTCTTGTAAAACTTCTCAGTGAAGAATAAAAATGTAAACACAGAAGAAATAAAATGGAAAGGAATTTGAAGTAGTCAGTCTGTACTGGGGTTGCACCAGTTCAACTTTTTCATTTCCAACACAGATTCCCAGGACTTTTTTTTTTTATCCAAAGTGATCCAATCCAATTTGATACCCCCCTCTGCTGTATAGTTACCATATTCTGTTGTTAATTACTGTATTCTTGAGTATGAATTATTTCAATGGTTAGTGCAGACTGTAATTAAAAATGTACTTGGATTGTTTTTCAGCAAAAGGTTACTTAACATCTACTCATATTTTATACATGTATATCTGCATAAATAACTTACAAATGCCCAGTGCTAAACAGAAGCCACAAACATCTGCTTTATGAAACCTTCACTGAATTGTTTTTTGGTCAGTTTTACAAACTATTTTATTAAAGAATTCCATCTCTGGTGATCAGGTGGAGACCTTTTGTGATATGTTCTCAAAAGAATATATCTTAGAACTGGAGCTTCCATAGCTGCAGATGAACATAAACAGTGAGATAAACCGACAGAAATCAGCAATTTGTGTAATCGTCATAATCAGTTATGAATTCTCTTATTCGAAGATGCTCATTATGTCTTTATCAAACAGTTGCCAGACTGGATACATTTCAGGGAAAGCCCACAGAATATGTTGATGGTCCTTAGTGGATGCATCTTTCAGCCTCATTCACCCTGTCGCTGAAAACCCTGCTGCATGAATTTCAGTTTTAGTATCAGACAGTGTCATATTTCTTTCTTTCAGCAGAAATCTCTTCAGGATCCCAGTTCTCTAGACTGGCCTTCCCAAATATCACTCCAGTCAGATATCTCACAGTTTATTCATGATATGAGGTGTTTATTATGAAATCAAACTTAGAGGTACAGCTTCATCTTTCCTGACTTCATTGTGATTCCTGCCTCAGACTGGTTCGGTTTTAAAGAGATGACATGTTAAGTCTTCCTCGGTTGCTGTGAAGTCAGCCGCTCTTTGTTCTGACTGATCAATGGGGGAAATCCTCTTAAACCTTGAGCTCATATTTTACTTCTTCTGAACTTAACTCTAAGCCCGTAAATGAGTGTTTGTTCTAAGGCTTGCAACATTTACAGTGGATCATTGCTGCAGCAACAATGAGAGCATGTTTTATTATTGAGGTAATTTGATTACATGCTGGTTAATCCTTTCAGACTGGAGTGCAAGCTGTAAGAATTGGATTAAGCCCTTAAACTATGATTACTAAGATCACTTACCCATTCAGATGTAATGGATAAAGGAGGAGGATCTCAGAGGATGAGATGCATTTATTATTCAGTTCAAGTCTGCACACATTTATTGTACTTGCTCACATATTTGTCTGTGTCCTCACTCAGGTTTTATTCCCCCGTTTGTGTGCTTTAACCAACATCAGCACTGACAAGACAAAATGTCCGAGAACAAACCAGCGTTTAGACTCTACATACATACAGTACAAATTCAGCCTGTGCCCTTTTTTCTGTTTCTCAAACAATTTTGTCTCTGTTTGTGTTCCCTGCCCAGCTCCGGGTCGACCCCATCCCAATATGCAGTTTCTGTCTTGGAACGAAAGAGTCGAATCGGGACAAGCAACCAGAAGAGCTGCTGTCCTGTGCAGACTGTGGGAGTAGTGGTAAGTCAGAGTCTGCAGTTATTGGATGTTCTCCTGAGCCATATTGTACTGTAGTGAACAAAACACAGCATGGCACCAAGGCTGAGCAGCTCTTCACTGCAGCCGTATAAAATTCTTCTCTCTACTCGAATCAACGTATAGTGAGTGTATTTAATTACTTAGGAAGTCATATAACAGCTGGTTAATAAAGTGTTAGCTAATGCATTGCACAAAACAACACTCCTTAAGGTTTTTAAATTTCCCCATCACTTTATGATTAATTATTTTGCAACTTTCAAATAAGCCTGAAAGTAAAATGCCTTTGAATGATCATCATAAATTTAGTTTTTGACAGTTTTATTTAGCATTTTATTCAGTCATAGTTCAAGAGAAATGTCTGACACATTCAAACATTCTCTAGTGTCTCTCAACCCTAGTAGAGATTAATGCATGTCGGTGAAGATAATAACACTCCCTATAAACTCTTTATTACATTAGGTTTGTACTAACTAACAATGACATAGTTAACTCATACAATGCCAGTAAAAATGGGAATAGTTTTGCTGGCTCAGCAGTATCGAATATCACTAGAAAGTTTGATTCTGTACATTCTCGGGTAAATTTATCTGTATGAATGAATCAAGTAATCTAACAGGATTGTCTGATTTTAAATGAAATGCCTGATTGAAATTACTGTCAAACTCTTAAAAGATGATAATACTCATTTTGAAAGATAGGAAGCAGATTGGAATATGTCTTTTGGGTAATCTAGTGATGAAACACTTGACAAATAAAGGCACTTCATCACATTGAGAATGCAATAATCAACTTAAGTCAAGTGGAACTTTATTTGTTCCCAGAGGGCCAATTTGTTCTGCTGCAGTAATAACCTGATAATGCAAATAACAAGATCAAAAACACAAACATCAATAAATATAATAATATAATATAATGAAAGGTTAAAAAAAAGCAAAAAAACAGGTGAAATACTCTCTTATGGGGTATTATGGGAATTAGAAGAATAATTTTTTAAGCTAGGCTAGTCAAGAAGATATTAACTTTTATCCACTGGAGTTTTGTAGTGAAATGATATTTGCAGAGACTGAATGAAATTGTTGTCTTGATAAAAGCAGTACAGAAAAAATACATTTCTCCTGTGTATGTTTCTTGTCCTCCCCCTCAGCCCTTTTAGTAGCAATTCCAAGCATTATTTAGCTGATAATCATGCTATTGCTCTCTATTTTTTTGCTCCCCTCTGTGGGATTTATTGGAAGAACAACACTGAAATTGAGTGACTGTAGGGATCCGAATTGCTTACAACCCACAGTGGGATAAAGAAGGGCAGATGCTCCGTAAGTGGCCATTAGAATCTGAAATCACCCGAGTCATTTTCTCTCGATTCAGATTCCTCTTATCGAGTGCACAAAGCTCAGCAGATCAAAGATCAACCATTTTCCCGCAGCAGATTGGTGGCATTTCCTTTACTGTTCTTTTGTTCCAGACAAAACTGCTAACCCGCCATAAAATTACCTCTGCCAAGGAGTAATTTATGTTTGAACAATTATTTTAAATGCCGTAAGGAATCGTTCTCCTGGTGACATTTTTATAGCTCATATTTGACTAAGTAGCATTGAGGTGGTTTTCATTAACTGCTCATAGTGTACACAAATTGTGCTCTCACTGTAAAACAGCTGTTTTACAACCATGAGAGGGAGCCGGGTGAGGGAGAAGGCAAGCTTTTACATGACTTTCATGGATCGGCTTCCATTAGAATGAGTGCCACAACCGTTTCTGCCTCATTAAGATCAAATTATCTGTAATTAGCTGCTCAGATGTTTGATCATAGTGTTTTTAGTCACAACTTCTGGTGTCGAGGTTGGAAAAAAAAGGTTGTGGACATACAGGCCTACCATTGTTTCTGATGATGCAGTGTGTTAATATTTAACCTTCTTGTGTAAATAAGTGGAAAGCTGACTCATTGTTAGTGGTAAAAATGTGTCATACTAATTTGTATTTTACTTCTGAAGGGCATCCGTCATGTCTGAAGTTTTCCCCAGAGTTAACCTCAAATGTGAAGAGATTACGGTGGCAGTGTATTGAATGCAAAACCTGCAGCTCCTGTCGAATACAGGGAAAAAATGCAGTAAGTATAATGTGGTATCCATAGTATTAATGAGAGATTGACATAGTATTCAGATCCTTTCCTCAGTAAAAACACAATGTAACAATACTCTGCTGCAAGGAAAAATTACACATTAAAACCTGAGTTAAGTAAAATATATTTACAAAAAAAGTATAAAAATTTTACTAGTTATTGTGTTGCAAAATAATCAGTGTCTCTGTCCTACAGTTATATATGATGATTTTGGATTAATTTCACTGTTATATTAATGTGTATGGTGTGTTTGAGTGGTTTAAGGTGGTGTGGTTTAAACCACAGCCGTATCACTTGCACCGCCTGAGAGATCCAAGAATCTCTATATCAACTGTAAGATGTTTACTGACTGACAGCCATTGTTCAGTCATGAAGCTCCTATTAGGAAATACAGTCTTGCAGTAAATCCTAGAAAAAGATGGCACCAAGAGCTGTTTAACATTAAAAACCACATATGTAGGAAAGATGGTAAAAGAGGCTGAACTAGTGGTCTCACTAATATCCTCTAGTAAACATTATGTAAAGAGAAACATGTTTTTCTCAATTTGTAAACTACTTCAATGATATTCAAAGAAGGTTGCATTAGCAGTATAAGACATTCAAATTCATCACATTTCAAGGTATGTGGTTTTCATTGGGCAGGAAGGGGAACTAAACCTGATATGTAACTAAAGCTTTCAGTGGAGTAAGAATTACAATATTTAGCTATTTGGAAGTGTAGGGTTATTTGACAAAATACCCCACATTTGTCCACAAGGACTTGAATAAAAGAACTTAGTCATATTCCACTACTGGTTTTGATGTTGTTTTGTATCCTTCTCTGTGTTTGTTGGAAGATTTGTCTGTTTGTAAAGACCCTCCTGAGCACAACTGTTGTATTTTAAATGACTTGACTTTAAGTGACAGCTGGTTTTTTGCATGTATGGAGTAGGGATGTCCCTTACACATGCCTGCTGTTCCTTTTTAGGACGAGATGCTGTTCTGCGATTCATGCGATCGGGGCTTTCACATGGAATGCTGCGACCCGCCGCTTTCAAGAATGCCAAAAGGTGAGGTGTTTACACTGTCTGGCTTCTCTGTTTCTGCCTCCGCTGTCAACTGAAAGCTCGTTCTTCAGAGACAGCCGTTTGGGGCTGTCATTCAGCTCATAGAAAGGCAGCGGTGGCTTATTAGGAGCTTTGCATGCATATCAAATTATTCCAGCATCCCCAGGGAGATTTGCTATCTCTGGATTACAGTAGTGACCCTACGGCAAGGCTTGTAATGATAGAACACATTCTGCAGGGTGACATTTGGCAGGCGATTCATACAAGTCACATAGCTTTGCTCAACAAGTTGACACAAAGTCTATTTCACTGGACACTGAATTGACCCAATGTTTTTGTAATGGATTTTCGGTTTGTGCTGAGTAATTGATTGTCATTGTGAGCTGGTGGGAGTCTTGCCAGTATAAAAGGAAATGTTTCAAATGAATGTACTGTATGTCCTCTGAAGTGATGAACCAAAAGGTACTCTCTGTGTTTGGACGCCCTCCAGGAACCTGGATCTGCCAAGTGTGCAGGCCGAAGGAGAACGGGAAAAAACTGCTGCACAAGAAAGCCGATCAGATCAAACGTCGATATGCAAAGCCAATCGGACGACCCAGAAATAAGCTCAAACAAAGAATGTAAGTCAGCAGTGACTTGAAAATTTGCAGTTTTAGTCAAAGTAGAATATACGTTACTGTGACTCATGCTTGTGCGCATTTGAACTTAATACTTCAAGGCAATAATATTAGAATACACAGATTATTACTTACACACACAGCATTTAGCATTTCCCTGTTAAAATCTGTAAAAAAAATACATCATATAATTCATTTCCAGGGATGTTCAAAATTGTCAAACTGATTTGATTGATAGTGTCACATCTCCTTTGTTACATGTAGAATATTACTTAAAATGTGAGTAACTCACTAAACGTGAATGAAATACTGTATTATCTCTTACAAAATGCTCAGAGTGGACAACTTCAGTCAAGTCTGTATGTGGTTATGACTCTTATTGTGAAAGGTAATAACTGAAATAGTTGAACTGTAGTGCATGGCTACTGACACTGTCTGCTATTGTTTTTTAGTGTGAGACACCGATTGGCAGAAAATATCTACTATGTATTTTAATGCAGTAAAAGTGAAAGTACTCTTGTTACACTGAAAAGAAAACAAAGTCAATTTTCAGAATACTTTTTACTGGATTATAATTGATGCATTAATGTGTATTAATGTATCTATGAAGGTGGTATTGATGGCTCGTATTTGTAGCTTTTCTTATTAACAATAATAATCTTGAATATAATTAGTAACTAATATTATTTCTAATACATGAGGTTCATCAAAAAGTACAATATTTGCCTTTGAGATGTAGTGAAGTAAAAATATAAACCTGAATATTCAAGTAAAGTACAAATACATCAAATCTGTATCTACTGTACTTAAGTAAACATACTTATTGTACATTCCATCACAGCTTATAGTGGCGTTTGATGGAGCAGATCAGTCTATCACGAGGTCTTCACGCTTCATAAATCCTGTACAATTGTGCAATTACATTTCCAATTCAAGCTAAATTCGACTTGTGTAAACATTTAGTCTCCTTTGGATGCCGGGTTCATAACGTTCTCATGGTATACATCCACATAGCTGTCAAGAAAGTGATCAAAGACGATGTAGACGGAAATCCAGCTGGCAGTTACAGCTGAATTAGACGTGTGTGAAGAGTTTATTCACTCCCACACTGCTCAGCTTAATGCTTGAAGGGCAAAAGTGGAGAAGCTTAATGTGAAATTCACCAACTTGTGCAGGCCTGAAGCGTGTTGCTGCTGATTTGAAGACAACAACCAACTAGTAACCAAGTCCTGTTCCAGCACAATTGAAACAATGCGGCAGCAAAACAACTGCTATCCTCTGCAGCCTTCAGCTAATAAGGCAGCTATAAGCATCTCTCTGATAGAAGTAAATACTGTTAATGAGTAAATGAGCTCATATACGTTATGACATAAAGGCTGCATGGTTAATAATATCTCCGTATAATAGTTCAAGGGTAATCATCTTAACTCAGTTTTGCAGTATACAGCTCTATGTGAGGGTTTGTTTACTAAAGTGTACACAGCCAACATACTTATGGCCATAAAAGCATCAACACAGGTCTCTGGATCAACTATTTTTTTTACAGATTTCAAACAGAAGAGCAATAGCTTCACAATATTTTGAAGCCGTTTTTGTGCCTGAAGGTGTTTTCATTGTGTACAGCTAGTCTGTCTGATTGACTGACAATAGCCTGCTCTGTTTTGAAGCAAACCATGCATAGGGCAGAACCTTTATTTGTTTTTAGGGTATTTAGCACACTAGTTGACAAATAAATGTGAGAATTGAGATTAACATTTAACGCCTTGTGATAGGTCTTAAAGCATTATTTACCTAATAAGAGGTAAATAATGCACAGACATTTGAGGTGATGTTCTGAGAAAATGGAAATCTAAATAAATAAAGGTATTATTAAAATTTACACCACCAATTCTGAAATTTCACCTCATGAAAGATGTTGCTAGTGGCAGCTAACTCATATTGAAATAAAATGTATAGCATTATGGAAATCGAATGTATTATGTATTTTTGTCAAGGTCTATAGAAACTTCCCGACCTCAGCGGTACATATTCAACGTTTTATCTACACTTGTGAATGACTTAGGTGCTGTGATGGCTTTTTGCTGCTGGAAAGGTTGAACTTTGACACCATTTTGCAACTACGTATAGTATTGAAATATTTACAAAAGAGCTCAAAGAAGTGCGAGTCAAATCTTCTCATTGATGGAGCCAACACACATGACCCCTGCTGACCATTCATATTTCCAGAAAAAACGCTGTCTCCTCAGGCTAATTTGGTGTCTTTTCTCGCCAGTGTTTCCTCAGCTTAGGCTCTACAAGTGCCACTATGGGAGGGAAAACCCTGAAGAAGAACTTTGTATTGGCATATCTGTTTAGCTTTTAGGCTTTGTCAACAAAAACTGCATCAGCCAGAAATGACTAAAGTAGGTTAAATATGCAAAGGTAAACACTAGCAATAATTAAAATAAACTACTGTAGTATTTTGACCAGAACAGGCTATGTCCTTCACAGTGTGTTTAGCAGATTTGAATTCCTTGACGTTAGGACCTATGATTGGTCATTAAAATGCAATTAAAAGTTAAGCCAGAGAACTGTCAGTGGTGCAGATTCTTTTCTTAGATGTAATTAAATTATGTAATGTCATAAGACAGCATCAGTAAAAGTCCAAAGAGCAGACAGCAACATTGAAACAGAGATGAAAACATTCTAGCATTTATACAAAATGGTAACAGCTAAAGTAATCAGTAATTATGTAGTAATCTTGAGAGACCTTATAATTTTTATTGGTGTTGGACCTTCTGCTTTACTCATAATGGCTTTACATCCACCCTAAGCTACATTTCATACTTTTCAGTGCTTATAGCATTTTGCAGCAGTCCAGTCTTCTTTAACAGAGTGCATTTTGTTGTTATTTGCAGGTCTGTAACCGGTGGTGATGGCTCGATGGTAGCACTTGGAGGAAGGGGGTCACCTGGTAGGGGTCAAAAGATTACCGTCTGTTCCACACCTTCATCTGGTCATGCTGCATCTGTGAAGGACGCCAGAGACAGATTGGCTGTTGCTGACCCCTGTTGTGCGGTCGACGCCACCCAATTCACCACCTCCACCCCCACCACCACTCCCCCCCTCACGCCCACCTCCACCCCAGCTACACTCACCGTTAACAAGAAAACCAAAGGGCTTATCGATGGGCTTTCCAAATTTTTTACCCCTTCCCCCGTGGGCCGTCGCTCGCGAGCTGTATCTCTAGACTCGCCCGCCAAACAGTTAAGCTCTAGGGACAACAAGGGTCCACCCAAACTGGCCAAGCCACCTGAGTCGTTTGCTTTTACTGCCGACCTCTCTCAAAAAATTTGCCCCTCTTCCTCTGCACTTCCTCCTCCTCCCACGTTGCCAGGTCTTAGCCCTCCTTTACAGGTGTCCTGCAGCTCCACCTCTGCTAACTCCCCCCAGAGCTCTTCCAGTCAGTCTAGTGTTCCCTCCCTGAGTAGTCTCTGCAGTAGCAGCCAACTTAAGGGACTATTTGACGGACTCTCACATATTTTTACTACTCAGGGACAGTCACGGAAAAAGGGACTACCTTGCTACGCGCCACCTAAGCGCATGCACCATAAGCAGGACTTGCCCCAGGCATCCAAAGTGGGGCCTCAGCGCCTTGGAAAGAATGAGTTTAGTAAGAGTAGGTTACACTCCACCTCTGCTGGGTCTGGCCGACCCAGAGGACACCCATTTAAGATGGTCAGTCATTTCAAACGTAACCCCTTCCTTAAAAAGCACAGGATGCTAGGCAGGCTGAGGTATAAAGTGAGCCCTCAGAAGGGAGCCCTCTCACCAGGAAAGGGAGACTTGACAGACGGAAGAAATAAGCCTGAAAATAATCATGGTAAGCAAAGGCTCGAACCTCCAGCCAAGACCTGCTGCGTCTCCACACCTCTAAGCTTCTTCTTTATTTTTTTCAAGCTTGACACTCGCAGTTGTTATTTTTTTCTAGACTAGAGCTAATCTTTTCTTTGAGAAGACAGCATGTAACAGCACATTATGTAAAAACACTGTATTATGCAGTAACTCAACAAAATGTAATACATTTTCACTTCAGAATGTTAAAACACCCACATTTTATAATAATTTGCCACATTTTGTAACAATAAACAGCCTGAATGGAATATGTAATACATTTTCCTACATTTGGAAATAAATTATTACATATTGTGATGGTTACTTTGGCAGCTCTTGCTTGCAGTTACTGTTGAGTAAGGTGAAGTCTGTTAAAACTGTGTAATAGATCTTTGCAGAAGTTGGATAAAAAGATGAAAGAGTTTTTCAGCTTCTGACATGCAGTCTGAGTCTGGCTGCTTTTGTAGGATAAATATGATAGTAAGGTGATCGTTTTACCTGTACTATTTGGCATTTTGGTTGGAGAGTCATCTAGAAAACATTCTTAACAATTTAAGTTTATTCCTGGTCACAGACTATAGTAGGCTATAACAAACATTACAAAAATATAATGTAAATTTGGAGAATTATATTCACAACATGTACTGTACATTACAGCTCGTGGGTTGTATGGCAGATGTTTGTTGAGCCAGAAAGACCACTAGAGCTAGCAAAAAACTTTATTGTCCTACTTATCACATTGTTCAAAGCAAAATTTAACCATTTCGCTGTGGTGACCCCTGAAGGGAACAGCTGAAAGGAAAAGAAGAAGAAGAAGAATCAACTCTTAATATTCTATTGTGGAAGCACATGTAACTTAATATTTAAGTTTAATTTAACACGAATGGTTTAAAGATATAAAGTGAGTACAGAGAGACATCTGTTTGAGTTAATTGCTCCTTTTAAGGCTATTAGTATTGTCACACTTTACTTGCAACCATATTGCATTGCTACAAAGCATTACAAAATAAAATGAGACTTATAACATGCCTCTAAAATTCAGCAAAATAGTGCAAATTGCATAACGAATTGGAAAAAGTGTTGCATTTTGTCGAGATATTACATAATGGTTTGTTTTCACATAATATGTTGTTACTCTGCGTCAACATTATAACAGCCTACTAATCTTTTTGAATTCATTTAGTTTCTTAACCCAGTTTCGTTGCGTTTTGACTTGGCTGCGGACTTTACGTGGCTTCCATCCTCTTGCCCGTTGGCTTTTGTCATAGTGCATGGCCCACTAACCCCCTCATGTTGCTCCTTGCTCTGTCCTTGACCCTCTGTTGTAGTGATCACGACCCAGCAGAGGCAGCAGTCACATCAGTGCTCTTCTACCCATCCCACCCTTACTCTTGAAATCACTGTCTCCACTCAGCCTCACTTCCAGCGGTCATTCAGACACATGCAACCTAGTGTTTCATCCACCCAAGCTGACTCAGAGCTGACACAATGATTACAGCCACAAGTGCACTAACCCTTACATTTCACTGCCTTCAGGAGTGAAATCAGAGTTGTATATAAAAAGACATGTAATGGATATATGTTCTTAAGCGGTTTAAACAATATCCTGCACAAACACTATGTATTACAGCAGTACATTTCCATAAATATGTTAATGACACATCACTTCCACGCGTAATGGGTTTTTGTTTTGGTGGTTAAGTCATGGTGTTGATGTCTTTCATAAAATTACTGCCTGCTTTCCGACATCAGTTGCTTTTCATGTCGACACTCGCTCCCTTCACTGCATCTGCTTCTTAATTCATGGGAAACTGTCTTGGTGGATGACTAAGCACATGAAAGTGGTTACGCAATTAGAGTGATTTAGTTTCACTTCATTACATTAGGGATTTTCATATAAACATGCAAAGATGATACATTATGAAATTCCTCAGAGACACAGCCTCAAACAGGCTCAGTAGCAGTATTCACAGTATAAGCACATTTGCATAGAATGCATTTATGAGATTATTCAGCCACAGCTGCTTCAAACAGGCCTGAATTGATGTGCTATCTGATGTGTTGATGTTGTGTTATTGTGCCTATAACAGGCCACAACGGGGAGCTGCGTGTGAAGCAGGAGGCCCATGCAGAATTGGCAGCCATGTCTCGAGACCACGTCACAGAAGAGGACATGGAGACCTTTGCTCGTGTCCAGGAACTCGCTGCACAGGTGAGAAAAAGAACTGAAAAACAAAGGATAACAATGGTTGGATATTATATTTCAGCATATGCGATAAAAAGGAAAAAGTTGTCAGTGTCACACCACTTTAACATCTCCTCTAGGGTTGCAACAGTTGAAAAATGACTAGATCCACAAAGTTATAGTAAAGTGTTTTCTGCAAATGAGATAAAATAGTGCATTGTCAGGAATGATTTTCTGTGGTAGATGAATTCACATTCATTCAAAACAGTTCATCCTCTCGTTTGCGATCTGCTGCAGTGTCCTTTATTGACTGTCATTTTTAAAATATTTAAAATGATGCATCCAGCTGTGAAAGTTTTCCCTGCTTAGTTTAGGTGAGAAGTCTGATATTCTGACTAAAGTGTAATGTGATAAAGTACCGCACGTATAGCCTGATTAAAAAAGTTATGTTAGCTGTTCTTAGCTTTTAATTTACTAGCATGTCCTGTTGCCAAGAAACAGCTGCAGGGGAATCGGATTTATTTTCAGATTGTCCTTTTAACTTTTTTGCTCAACTGTGCATTTAGTAAAAAGATATCCCGTGTTCTTTAATGATCTCTAGAGTTGTCAGTAGTTTTGGACACAGGCAGTTTAACTCTGCTGAGCCAAGTACCGCTAGTTGGGTAGTCAACACAGACACTGATATCACTTTTCTCATTTTCATATAAAAATACAATCAGGTAAGTACATTATAATTTTGGCCTATGTTTTGTTATCACAGAGAACTGGATCCTTCAACAGTGAGTCCATGCGATACCCCGCTGTCATTGAGTTTGGGAAGTATGAAATACAAACCTGGTACTCATCGCCTTACCCTCCTGAATATTCCAGGTATTGTCTTCCAGCACATTTCAAACAACAAATGAAGCTGGTGTCTTGTGCTATGGAGCTGCAGTTTGTTTAAAAGTCCTTTTCAGAATTCTCTTAAAACCGCAGCTCTCCCTTTTGTCTCTTTCAGATTACAAAAGCTTTATCTGTGTGAGTTCTGTCTGAAATACATGAGGAGCAAAAACATTCTCCAGAGACACACAAAGAAGTGCGGCTGGTTCCACCCACCAGCCAATGAAATCTACAGAAAGGACGACCTTTCTGTATTTGAGGTTAGTTTCCCTTTACAGCAATAAAGCAATAACTGTATGCTGCATGAGATTCCACTGAATGGATTCAGGGAGGAGGGAGAAATGGGACTGTTTGAACAGTGTCCTCATGCTCCTTTTATTCCGTGTTTAGGTTGATGGAAATGTCAGCAAACTATTCTGCCAAAACCTCTGCCTGTTAGCCAAGCTTTTCCTGGATCACAAGACCCTGTATTATGATGTGGAGCCTTTCCTCTTCTACATACTTACAAAGAATGATGAGAAAGGCTGTCATCTTGTGGGCTATTTCTCCAAGGTAAGAATTACAGAGTGATTATAAGGGGAACGTAGAAGTACCGCACATCATTTTGGAATCGTCATAGTTATTCACTCTAATTTGTGTATTTTTAAGCACTGAAATATAAGTAAGGACTGGTATGATGTACTTAAGTTAGTCTTCAGTGTCTCAAAAGTCTGTCTAATTTGACTAATATGATTCAGAGTTATTGTTTGACAGTGCCTGTAAAAAGTAGTGCTGGAATGTAACTAAATACTGGTGCTCAAGTACAGATACAAGGCATGTTAGTAGTCTGTATTTTCTGATAGTTTATTCTTCTCCTCCATACATACAAGTACATTCTGCTTCACTTAATGTGTCTGACAGCTTTAGCTACTTTTCATCTGATTTTGTCCAATTAAAATCATGCATGTTTTGATTTTGAGGTTTACGATAAACTAAAGAATTAAGTGTTTCCTGTATTGGTTAAATTTAAATTTCTCCTCCTTCTTAAGCTAAATTAACTCTAAAAACCCACAACTTACTGTAGGTGAAAAAGCATTGTCACTGAGCGGAAAACGGCCTGTTTTTATCATGTTATGTGGACTCAGTCAAAGATGTAATGATCTTACAAAATATGATGTATTATTGGAGATTAAACTACACAGTAAAGCTGTACAAATAATCTCACCCGTAAACATCTTGCAGTACTAAAATGAATTAAAAAAAATGTTCATAGCTGAAGTACATTTTACTGTAATACATTTAGTGATGAAAGTTTTGAAGCCGAAAATGGGTGTCATGCAGTATTTTTACACTTTTATGAAACGACAACCATACTTTTTCTGCTGATTTTTTTTTTTGGTCAATATTTTAGAAGGAAAATGCAGGACTTTTCCTCCACTGGTTGTTTTATAGCTCTATTCTTTGGCTAGTTTCATCCAAACATAAAATGTGGTGAAATTTGAGAGATTTAATTGGCCAGAGGTTTATAAAGCAGTGACAAGAGCTTCCAGCTTGTGTCAAAATTAAAATTCAAAACACATCTCTGTGTTCATTTTTGTGATGTCTGAAAGCAGCAGTGTTATTATTTTATGACTCTGCGAAATAATCGAAAAAGTTTCTTGCCCTTTAGTCCATGAACTGCAGTTTATATAATCGCTTTATCAGTTGCTAATCAGGCCAAAAAATGTGTAACTCCAGAATCTTAATAAAGGAAGATTTATTTTTGTGCTCATGGTGAATTTAACATGTCTGGGTTTGAGTCCAGCACTTCAGACCAGTATGTGATATTCTCCTGAGAAAATAAAGTAAATCATTAATAATATAATGAGAAATAAGCACTATCTGAATCAGTAGTGGAAATAACACCTCAGATTGATCATCTTTAATAAAATCTTATGTCCTTGTATGAACGTGCAAGCATGTGCACGTGCACATTCTAGACAAGGACAATGGCAGGTGCAGTAAATTGCCAGCTTCAGCAGAGCTCTGACATACTTGATCTGTTTCTCCTTCCCTCAGGAAAAGCTTTGCCAGCAGAAGTACAATGTCTCCTGCATAATGATCATGCCTCAGTACCAAAGGCAAGGATTTGGAAGGTTCCTTATTGATTTCAGTAAGTTCCTTAATGCTCTTTTAGACCACTGAACTGAGTTTTTGTACTTTTCTCTCTGTCTTTTACAAACAATTTCAGATTAAGGGGTGAAGCCGTAGCTTGTGGCAAGGTGCTGTTATTTGGTTAAGGCTTTGAAGTGGCCTAATCAAGAGCATTCATGTACAGTGCTTAGGCAATCACTGAAGATTAGGGCTGAGAAACAGTACATTGTTTCTGCATACATTATGTGATGGCTGTTAGCGTTTGACCTGAAGAGCTTTTTACTCTGTTTTCCATCTGATGAGGTGTTTCTGTGTTTTTATGTCATGTAATATTTAAAGCCTTGCGGTCCACTTATGAAAACAGCTGCTGCCTTGAGAGGGTTTCTGTGTTTAGGCAGGCAGTTTTTTTTGTCATTAGAGCACTTTTATTATTTTCAAGAGTTTTCTCTTCGCCAAGTGATGAAGAGAAGAAGGAGCAGGAACGTGCGAGGCGAGAGGAGGGGCGGGCGGCGGAGCGGTAATGGAGCATTTGATTTCCTGTTCACTTTGGGAGCCATTGAGACACAGAGATGCGAGAGGATCTGTGATATTGAGAGTGTGCTGATAACAAAGACAGGGATTAAGGGAGATTGAACACAGCTGAGTTCTGAGCTCTTTGAAGGCTTTATTGGAAAATGTAGCTTTGGAGCTGGAAGTTGTTTAGATTAAGATTTTCTGTTATATTGGATTGTATTAGACGAACAGTTTGTCTCAGGTAGCTGTGAGAGCAGAGCATTAGTGTGAAAAATGTTCCATTTCATATCATTATTCACTCACTGCAGCTTCTTTGTTTTGCTTTATTAATGGTAATATACTTCTGAAATGACATGAAATGAAATATGACTTTTTTTCAATTAATTTATTTGAATATTCAGCACTAAGTGTTTGTTATCACAGGCTGCTCTTCTTAGCTTTAGTAATGAATATTGTCATGATTACTAGAATATTATGTGTTCAGTGTTTGGTGATTAGATTTGCTTGTTTAGTTCTCGGTAGTGGGTGCACATTAAAAGGCATTAATTAATTTCATGCGGCTCATAATGGATGACCCTTGACAGTGCTGCTTATAAAACTAATTACACACAGATACATTTTACTATTAGGTTTTTTTCTTGTTCGTTATCTCCCCTAAGTACAGTCTCTTGTGAGAAATGACATCCAGCTGCTTCTCTGTTTCGCTCCGTCGCTTTGTTTCCTCTGTCAACTTCCTTTGCTGCCCTTGCCAACATGTATCATAGCTGCTCACTGAGGTTGGGTAGAGGGAAACTGATTGTCTTGTCTCCTGTTTTACTGTTTGAAGGTGAAATTCAGGCCAGAGTTTGGAGTCACAACCTTAAATGATGATACAGTCTATATCAACAATATCACCTATTCTAATATAGGTCATTTTGTATCCTGATACAGCACATTTTCTTTTAATTCAATGATTTTACAGGCTCTTGCACACATTTCCTCCATTTCCCTCATATTTCAGTCCAATGTGACACAATATAAAGCACTAATGTTTGGATCTGTGTTGTGGATCAGTCAGCAGCAACATACCTGTAGCCACTCTTTTAGATTCAGCTTTTTGCTTTATCTTCTTTTGTTCTGGAATACCCAGGTTTGAGTCATGTTTGGGTTTTCTCCATGTTTGTTCATGTTGCTTTTATCTGCAATTATTGCCTGACTCCATCCTATGTGGAAGTAAGCAAAAAGTGACCTGAATGGGAAAATATTGCCATAAACAGGGAATCACTCTTCATGAATTAAGTCAATGTACACTAACTTGAAGTTCCCTGCTTGTACTACATCATTAATAAAAGTGAGTTTTGCCTGTTGCATGCACTGACACTGATGATATTTACTGATTGGGTACAGTAATTTGGTGTCAAAGTACAAAAAAATTATGACTGAACCCTTAAAACTGTTGTTAAGCTGTCAGCATTTATTAATGTCAAAGAAAGAATGCAAATCTTTACTTATTCCATTTGCACATAAGTAATTATAGCATCCCCTCCTTGAATCGCCACGTTATCGTGGTGGAGGGGTTTGCGTGCCTGAGTAATCCTAGGAGCTATGTTGTTGGGGGCAATTCACCCCTAGTAGGGTCTCTCAAGGCAAATCGGTCCTAGGTGACAGGTCAGACTAAGAGTGATTCCCAGACTAAGAGAAGACCCTTATGACTATGTCTTCCTGTGGGCCCACCACCTGCAGGAAGGGTCGTAAGGGTCCGGTGCTGTGTGGTTTGGGTGGCAGCCGAAGGTGGGGGCCTGGGTGGTCCAATCCGCGGTTGCCAAAACTAGGTATAACTGGGAGGAGGCCCTAAGACAAACCCAGGGTATGCTGGAGGGACTGTGTCTTTTGGCTGGCCTCGGAATGCCTGGGGGTCCCCCCAGGGGAGCTGCAGGAGGTGGCTGGGGAGAGGGAAGTCTGGGCTTCTTTGCTTGGGCTGCTGCCCCCGTGACCCTGACCAGGATAAGAGGAAGATGATGGATGGATGGATAATTATAGCATATCAGCAGATCATGAGATCAACCTGATGGTCACGATCAATAATATAGCATTGTTACAGATATTGGTATTACTATCATCCATTCAACTTAAAAAAATGCACCACTCTGACATCTCTCTCGCTGTCTACTGGAATTGCAGCACAAATTTCAGTTTTATGAGTTTTATTTAGTTAAGAGTTTATGGACTTTTTCAAATATATATTTATATTTTATATATACTTTTTAAAAATGCCTGCTGGAGGAGCTGTGCACATTTAGTTTTTTTTTTTTTTTCCTTGCCAAAAGGCATTTCAGTATAGTTTTTTGTTTAATTTTGTTAATAAATTTTTCACTTTTACTGCAACTTCGCATTGGGTCCAAATAGCAGTTTTTTTGCTTCCTGCTAATAATCTGTAGTGGTGTCAGCGCTGAAGAAACCCTCACTTGAATCCTAATACGTCTCAACATATCATATGGTCGTAATATAATCCATCATGGAGGTGATGGTGAGGTGATTACATTTCAGTCGGAAATAGCCAGCTGCCTGCTTGACTAAAGCATTTTGTTTTTGCTTAAATTGTCTTTTTAGGTTACCTTCTCACCAGACAAGAAGGACAAGCCGGCTCCCCAGAGAAGCCGCTGTCAGATCTGGGTCGCTTATCCTACCTGGCATATTGGAAAAGTGTCATACTGGAGTACCTTTATAAGCAACCAGATAAACACATCAGTGTTAAAGGAATCAGCAGGGCCACTGGGATGTGTCCACATGACATCGCAGCAACTCTCCAGCAGCTCGGGATGATTGACAGACAGGATGGCAGGTCAGTTTCCAAGCTGCAGTCTCCTTCAGCCTCTGCATGCTGTCTGACTTATCCAGGCCAGCGGGTATTTTTAACAGCGTATCCATTAATGCCGCCGAATATTGACAGAAGTAAGTCAGGTTAAGCACCCCCAAGGACATGGTGCACCTGCTGTCCCAAAGAGCTCGTCTTTGTGCTTGTATCTAACCACACATCACCTTTTGTCCGCTGTTTGTGAACATGGCTTTTCTCACTCTCACCCAGGATTGTGCTGATCAGAAGAGAAAGATTGATTCAGAGGCACATGGAGAAGCTGAGGGCAAACTCACGACGCAACGAAGTGGACCCCGATGCCCTGCAATGGACTCCTTCCACTACCCCCAACGCTGTACTGTCTGAGGAGGAGAGGGAAGCGGAGATGGATGTAGGTGTCAGGGTTTCACGGATCCTAAAATCCAATCATCTCTATTTTAAGCCTTAAAAATGTCTTTGAATATCTGGCTTGAAATCATGAAAATGCTCGAACGATATCAAAGTTTAGCATGCAAAATGTGTAACAGGTGTAACAATCAAAATATTAGGCCAAAAAACATCAAATTTTCACATTGCACATTTTGTGGCAGGTCAGATTTTGATAGCCTCTGGGTTTTCCCTGTTTTAACACAGTAACATTAAGATAATATTTGCTACAAATTAGCAGGGTTAAATGTTAGCAACATCCAATAGTTGCATAACCTTTACAGATAGAACAGAATAGAACCTAATGATAAAATAGTAAATAGTTACATACATATTTAAGATGCAGTAGCAGATGGGATTCAAACTTAAATTTAAAACTAAAACTTAAAACTAAATTCAAATAACATTTTTAGAATTTTGTAAGGATATAAAGTTTTCAGATTCTTACTCTTAGACATATCAGGACTACAAGTTGAAATCTGGAACTAGTTCAGCAAGATGTGGCCCAACAGTGCATTTAATTCTCAGTTGAAGCTTACTGAAAATACTTTATTTAAAAGAAAATATTCAAATTAGGAGCTTTGGGCATAAAGGCATGAGATGCACAGTAAAATTCACCAAAACATCTGCCATCACTCATTTTTATTTTTACACTTAACATGTGACTGAAAAGGAATTTGAACATATTATAAGGACATTACTGCAGTTGCTGGTCCCTGTAGAATCCGAGTATATTTAAACTTCAAACCCACACAGTGGAAACATCCTCCACTTTCAATGATTGACATTGCTAGTTTAACTACCTATTTTATTTTATTCACATCAGGAGCATCACGTTAAGTCCATCTGGAACTACGTCTTTAATGTGATCTTAAAAGTGTACATTATTAAATCTGTAGTGCAGATACCTGCAGTGCACATGCTGTACACAGCTGCTCCTTGAAAAGTCCAATAACTAAAATTTTTGCTCTTTAAATGACCTAAGTCTGTTTCTGGCTGCTCTTAAAAGTTGAATAAACAAAGCTCTCAGCTGTTTTGCGTGAACTCGCAGAAACTTCAGTCTCACTTTAGTTTTTGGTAGGAATCGTTTTGATCATGCTGTTGCAAAAACACAGACAGAGACCTAATAAGTACTAATGCACACCGCCTCATATGTAAAGTTTTTTAAAAAGTTTTGAGCATAACTGGTTGAAGCCTACAGAAATGCTGCATGTAAAGCAGGAGTTATTTGTGTACAGCTGCCTGCTGTGCTGTTACTGGAGGTTTGTTTGATTAGCCGGGGAGTTCAAATAGAGGCCATTACCAGCAAAGCGCTCTCCCTGTCAGCAGGCATCTAATGTTGTGCAAAATTGCCCTAAATCAGTTCACTACATAATTGATAGCGCTGAATATTCCATGAAATGCAATCTTTCCACGGTTGCTTAACGGAAACATTTCCTCCATGACGGGAAAACATCCAATCAGGATGCTGCTCTTATTATCAGGAGGAACCTGCAGTGATTCATTTGTCATGACGTTAATTCCAATCTCTTGTTTTCCCATTAGCATTGTTGCTCAGATGGTGAAGCGTGCACGTGTCTTTCCAGAGATAATGTGTCTGTTTAATTACCAGGCGGAGCGGCTGAAGGAGCAGGCCAGTTGCTGGGAGAAAGAGGAGAGAGAAGGCTTCATGTCAACTCACAACAGGCAGTCGCTCACCAAAGTCCACTGCAAGGTTCCCTACAGGACCTATGAGCGCCACGCCATGTCATCCTGGAGCAGGAGAATCCAGGAGGTGGAGGATGTGAGTGATGACGAAGCAGATGATGACGACAATGAGGATGAAGATAATGATGACTCTGATGGCTCACCGCCTGTTCTCACAAAGGCTCATGCAATGCTCACAGCCAAGAGAAAGGTGACTCTTTCTTTATCAACCCAGGTGACGCATAACATACTGAAATCAAAGGACAAGTGAAAATTATGTCCCTTCATTCAGAAAGTCAAAATATTTTACTTAACCCTGCCAGCGTATTAAAACCAATATGTAGGCTGAAAGAAAACAGTACAAAAGTCTGGAGAGTCTTATTTTATCTCAGTAGCCTTGTTTTTATTGGAAAAGTGATCACATTAGAAGAACATATACTGTCTCCTAACTTTCTCTTAATACCATTTTCAAGTAGATACTTGGCTGTTGTAACAACAACTGCAGTGTGGTTAATATCCCAGCAGAAGAGTTGGGCTGTATTTTGTTTCTGCATTTCTTGCTGTCTTAGTCTACATAGTTATATTGAAGTAGAGTCATATGGCTCAAGACAGTTATAAATTACTTAAGTAAGACAAGATGAAAATGTGCCAGATTATAGCAAAGAAAATGCAAATACACATTTGTAGTCCATAGGGAGGCAATAGAATAGAAAAAATAAAAAGGACACTATGCTTTAACTGTACTCATGATAACATTGATAAAATAAGAGAGCCCAGCCCAAGGTGACTTTTTCATTGGTTGTGACTCATCTCAAGTCAGCTGTTTTTACATCTCATTGATTACCTGAGGTTTTATTCAACACAAAGCAGAACAGAATATACCTATATCATTAGATATTTTCCTTCATTAGGGAGTGGGTTGTGTATTGGGGTGAGATAGAAAGGTTTGATAAATATTCATGAATTCAGTGGAGGGTTCAGTGCCTTGCTCTTGTCATCTGGAGCCTCCCTGTGCGCCTGCAGCTGCAGATAATAGATTGTGTTTTCACTGCTGGTGTCGACACTGTGCAGGGTAAACCTTGTACTATTGTCAGTGGTCATGGTTAATTTACTGCCCTCCTCTTTGCTTCTCACATCTGTTCTGTCTATATGGCAGTGCCCCCTTGTGCTGGAGATAAAATTACAGCCAGCTGCATGATGTCAGAGGGTCATTTTCAGCAAAACTGTATAGAATCCAGAAAAGAACAGCATCGCTTGGTGAAGTTTGTTTAATGCATTAGTTACAGTATCGATTTCACATTCCTCTTGTGAAGGATTTTGAGGAGAGCAGTGGGAAACAACTGCATAACATAGAATATAGACTGTGGTTTCTGCCCACTCGGCCTGTCTCATTTGTGGTTTTCCACACCAGGCTGCTTTGCTCAAACATTTAGGCTCACACTGGTGGTTTTACCATTTTACATTCAGCTCAAAAGCCTGAATGAATTTCCATCATCCACCTAGTCCCCTAGATCGCAGTTTTCCACAAATCTAATCCACACAGATCAAAGTGTTCACTCTGTCTTGTTTTGTGTTACAGAGATCTGCTGTGCTCAAGAAGAGAGGGCGTAAAAGAAAGAGAATAAACAGCAGTGTAACAACAGAGACCATATCAGAGACCACTGAGGTGCTCAACGAGCCATTTGATAACTCTGAAGATGAGCGTCCTATGCCCCTGCTGGAGCGCACCTCCAGAGTGGGCGAGTTGGATGAGGAGGAAGATGAGGAGGCGGAGGAGGAAGAAGAGGACGAGGATGAAGATGAGGACAAGACACAGATTACACCGGTGAAACGGCGAAGAGGTCGCCCGAGGCTGGAAAAAAACATTCAGAAAGACAATCGTGAACACTGGAATGAAGGTATTTTCATACTGACTACGTTCTAAAGCTGTGTCCATACGCATATGTTTTTGTTTTAAAATGTTTCCTACATTTTCACCCAGTATCCACACTGTTTTGTCCCTAAAACTGAGACACATGGCTTGTAAACTCCAGGACTGAGATGCAATCTCAGTAGATGGAGACTTTTGGAAACAATGAGGCAGACACTCTGTTTCGCTGCTTGATTGAGTCTTATCAGTCACTACATATCCATATACTCCAGTATATGCGATTCAGTAACAATTCAACAGTGAGGTCAGTCCAAAAAACTAGGCTTGGGTTGCGCTTAATATCATTGCTGTTATTGTGTTCTTTAACAACCAGCCACTTGCTCGTATTCACACAAAAAACATGCCCATCTGAGAGGCATTTCTTTTTAAATTTTTAAAAGGAAACCATACTTAATAAGTCTTAACAACCAATAAGGTGAAAATGAGGACATAAAATGACATCCTTGATATTACTTTAATAGGTTGTAAAAAGTTTATTTGATTTTAATATTGTTAATAAAAAGCTGAATTACCATCAGTTGCACTTTGAAACATATTTTGACTGTGTTGTCACTAAAGTACAAAAACAAATCTAGCATGGAACAAATAAGCATTAATGCTGTTTAACCGGTGTGATGATTGGGATAAGTCTCATCAAAAAATTAGCTTCTTCTAGAAATGGTCATTTTAACTTTGTTTCTGTCCATATTACTTTCATCTTATACGAGTATTGTGCTGTCTCGAAAACTTTTACTTTTTAGTTGAGAAATAAACAAAGCTGTCTTTCTCCTAAAGTTGTGTTGAATAGTGCAACCACATATTTCATATCCTTCAAATTTTCTGCCAGTATAAATATGAAATGTATCATAAATTACAAGCACAATATGTGTATATTGTGTATTTTTAATTTGTTCATAATTTATTGTATACTTTGAACTTTTCATCTTATTTTTAGTTTTTTGATTCTTTTATAGCACCCTGTGATGTTGTCTGTGAAAATATGAATATAATTTGCTTACCTAATGATGATTCTAAACAGATTGTGATCAAGATTTTATGTCAAACCAATAAAACCAATATATATATATATTTTTGTTCTGTAGGAACTGATCTTCTCTCGAAGAGACCCAGCAGACCTCGTCCAGTGAAACGGAAGAAAGGCTGGCCCAAAGGAGTGAAACGTGGCCCACCCAAATGGAGGCTAAAGAATGAGCGAAAGATGGGCTTCAAGCTCAACCTTTACACTCCCCCTGAAACTCCCATGGAGGCGGAGCAGCATCACATCCACACTGAGGAGGCAAAAGAGGATCCAGAGCAGGACATGGTCAGCACAGAGGAGGAGGGCACCAGAGCGGGAAGGGGCTCCGCTAGTCCAGATACAACGCTGGAGAGACTGCCCTCTGAACCGCAGAGTCCGGCTGACAATGACTCACACAAGTCGAGCTCTCCTGAGGATTCACCTGTATGTTCACCTGTCAGCTCACCTGTTGCCTCATACAACAGGCATGAGGACCGAGATGATTTCCCAGAAGCGCCGGAAGAAAACCCACAAGACAGTGAGCATGAACAGGACTCCCCAGCCAAAGATGTGGAACACAGTACAGAGGGTGATGTGTCTCTAGAACAACATGGAGAGGAGCCAGAGGAGGAGGAAGAGGAAGAGGAGGAGGAGGTACAAAGGTCACAAACTGAGGATCAGGATGCAGATGATGAAGATGAGAGTCACAACAAGGCAGCAGAGACTGAAAGCAGCAAAGAGGAGCTGGGTCAGAGTCTGAAAGAATCACCTGAATGCGATGCACCTTTTTTAGATCCAAAAGAAGACAATGACTCTGAAACGAGTCAGCAGGTTTCCATGACATCCTGTAATGAGGAGGAGGAACCATCGGCCACTGCAGAGAGCACCCAAGATGCTGAAACGGAAGCGGCAGCAGTACCAACACCTACTGCTGCTGCAGCAGAGTCATCAGTAGCAGCTGTAGACTCAGATAATCCTGCAGACTCTGAGTCAGAAGAGGAAGAGCCCAGTCCTGGTCTAGATCATCCCCCTCCTCAGCCAGCAGAGAGACCGGTGCTCAGTCCAGTGCTCAGAGAGGATCCCCCAATCTGCTCTGAGATTGACACGGAGACGGCACAAGCTGTTCAGTCTCTGACACAGGAGACAGAAAGGGAGAATGTGTTTCAGGATTGTGTGGAAAGCCAGGAAGCATGTAGGAACCTGCAAACCTACACCCATGTTGCCCAGAGCCCCCAGCTCACCTCTGTGGATGACTGCCCACAGTCAGATCACAGTAGCCCCCTCTCCTCTGCACACTCCCATCCCAGCCAGTCGGTACGCTCTGTCAACAGCCCCGCCGTCTCCATCCTGGAGAGCGGCTACACACAAATCAGCCCGGACCACAGCGCCATCTCTGTGCCCTCGCTCCACAATATGGAGACGAGCCCCATGATGGACGTGCCGTCGGTGTCAGATCATTCGCAGCAGGTGGTTGACAGTGGCTTCAGTGACCTGGGCAGTATTGAGAGCACCACTGAGAACTACGAGAACCCCAGCAGCTACGATTCCACCATGGGAGGCAGTATTTGTGGCGCGGGCCCCTCCCAGAACAGCTGCTCCTACGGCAGCATCCCCCCTAGCGGCTTGGCTCAGAGCAGCTGTGCTGTGAGCCAGCAAATGGCCGCCGTCAACCCCGGCAGCTGTGGGATGATTCAGCAGAACAGCCTGAGCTCACCACAGCACTGCAATGTGAAGTCGCCGCAGGGCTGCGTGGTGGTGGAGCGGCCACCAAGCAACAGCCAGCATAGTCAACATAGTCAACACAGCCAGCGCAGCCAGCATGGCCAACACAGCCAACACAGCTCCCACAGCAGGCACGGTCCTCACAATCAGCACAGCCAACACAATCAGCACGGTCCACACAATCAGCTAAGCCAGCACAGTCAACACAATCCACACAACCAGCATAGTCACCATCACAATCACCACTTGCAGCACAATCAGCTCAGCCAGCACAATCAGCATGCTCAACACAGCCTTCACAATCAGCATAGTCAGCACAGCCAACAACAGCCAATGGCGCAGTGTGCGTTGCCCACCAACTTCACCACAACCATGCAGCTGGCAGATATCCCTGAGTCTGGCAACCCGAACTTCACCCTCTATGAGCGGATCAACCACCAGGGGGAGTACAGCAGCGGCCATTACCCTCAGTCGTCTGGCCTCAGTCTGGCTAAGCTGCAGCAGTTCACCAACTCGTTCATTGACCACCCTCACTCTCTGCCTTTCAACCACTCAGCCTCGCACCCCATCACATCATATGCAAACACCCCCTCCCTGTCATCACAGCATTCTGGCCTGGTAACCTTGTCCCAGACCCCTCATCGGGTCCCTAACCCGCAGGTGCAGGCCACCATGACCCCTCCCCCTAACCTTAGCTCCCCACCACCCATGATGCTGCAGCGTAACATGGGCATCCCACCTTCACAGCGGATCCAGTCCCAAATGGCTTCCAAGAGTCACATCTCCACTCGTTCCAAGTCTGCCCCTCTGTCGCACCACCAGCAGCAGATGTACCCTCGGCCGCCACAGACTGTTGCCATGCAGGCGCCGTCCAGGACGCTGGCTGCCATGCCACGTGTGAGCATGAACATCATGCCAGCCCCGGCCTACAACTCCATGAACATGCCCTCTCTTAATGCCATGAATGGCTACAGCATGAGCCAGCCTATGATGAACAGTGGCTACCATGGCAACCATGCCTACATGAACCAGTCAACCCAGTACTCTATGCAGATGGGCATGATGGGAACACAGCCATACCCCCAGCAGCCCATGCAGGCTCCACCACATGGCAACATGGTGTACACCCCAGCTGGTCACCATGGTTACATGAACACAGGCATGTCCAAGCAGTCCCTGAAAGGGCCCTTCATCAGGCGGTAACTGTCCGCAGGACTGAGCTGGTTCTTCTCACGTGCATTTTGCTGATTTAAGATGCACTGATCTGGCCTTGTTTTATTTTTGGTGTCTTTTGTTTTTTTTTGTTTAGGACTTAAAACCAGCAGCAGCACTTGGAAAGAATGCAAAAATTTTCATCAATGATTAAACTTTGAAGCTAATGTTAAAAAGTATTTTTGTTCCTCCAGATGGGAAGCCTTACATCATTATGATGAAAATCTATTTAATTAGTGTTAGTGTCTCTGATGTGTCTTTTAGAGTGGGCGGGTTCAGAGCTCAGACGTAGAGATTTCATCAGTGGTCTTGTAGCAGCCTCAAATGAAGCCATTTAATGTGCCTGCTACAAGTGGAGTTAGTGGCTGTTTGAACCTGTTCAGTGTATCTGTCTAACAGTGCTGACAATTAGTTTGTACTATACTCATGCCTTTGTATATTTAAATTATTGTACTTATTTTGTAAAGTGAAAACTAGCATGCTTCAGTCTCTGTTAGTGACAGTGCATTGAGTAGTACTGTACAAGTGTTGTGCTTAATAGCAAGCCATTTTAAAGATATCTGGCCTTTATTAGGTTTCCCTCCACAGGGAGAAAGATGAAACTATATTTTGTTAATTCTAATAATGTAAAAAAATGTAAACTTAGTCCTGTTTTCTGTTCAGTTTGAGAGGTTTTATTGCTATGTATGTATAATTCTGAAGTCTTTTGTAACAGATCTCCTTGAGGCAGCTTTCTGTTTAATAAAGCAGACTGATTTCTGTCAAAATAACAAAGCATATCTCAGTGTTTGTACCCTGAAAATTCTAAAACATTTCAAAATGTCCAGAAGTGTGGCAGAATTTAAAAGAACTAAATGATTATAACAAATAACAATAAAGAAATATAAATTTAGTCCAAAGTTGATATTTTACATAATGCCTTTAAAGCTACCTTTTCATTCCACCTGTAGATTTGTTTTCTATCTTTATAAAATGTTGGATTTATATTTTACTGAAGTGTAGAACAATAGAGCCTGTGAATAGACCAAACTAAGCTAATGGATTGCATGTAAAACGCAACTTGTACTTGTGTTTTTGTTCATATTGCTCTTTTGTAGCCTTTGTACCTGTACAGAGTTGCTGGTAAGAATGGGGGGAAATACCTGGATATGTGCACAAAAAGCAGACAGAATGACATTCTTGTATTTATGACTTTTCTCCTTTTGTCAGTCACTTAAAATGCTGTACATTTTAGCATAAGAATAAATTATGATTGACCATGTACACGATTCTTCTCCTTTAATTAAAACTGTCACAGGAAAATGAATCAAATCAAAGCTCCATCATAAGCAAGTCTTCAGAAAATGATTTGAAAGCAGGGCAGCAGAATTTATTCTCCCAACATCAAACAGGGAAAACTGAAACGTGTATTTGGTAGTAATATAATGTTGAATTAAATGAACATCAACACATTTTCATTTAAAATTTTAAGTGAGCTGCAGTGAAAACCAACTATTTGACTTCTTTTGTAATTGTAATTTTTGTCATTTGTTGTTCAATGCCCAGATTTGAGACTGAAGCCATAAAAGAAGAGAAACTTTACTTCATGGTTTGCACCAAATATTAATGAGGTTTTCAAATTAAATAAGCACTGCACAAACACTGAGCCACAATATCTACATGTAAGTCATGTGCACTGAAAACATTTGTTGACTTGCTTATTAAAAAACACAATTTTACACAGTATTGAAAGAAATGTAGTTTATTCAGTATGATTTAAATAGACAGAATGGAAACATCTGAAAAGACTTTCTTAATTACAAAAACTTTATGCAGATTTTCTACTTTTATTTCTCAGACACAATTCAGATTTGGGTTATATTCATTAAAAGTACTTTCTAAAGACTTGGTACTTGTTACTAGTGGTGTTTTGACAGGACTATAGTTGTAGTGGATGCCTTTTGACTGCAGGATCTGGTTCCCTCTCTCTAGTTGGTTCCCTTTCGCCTACTTCAGGTTCCTCATCTATTCGGTGGTGACACAGGCTCCACTTCACCCTCTTCGCCGGCCTCACTTACCCCCAATCAATACGTATTGTCCGTTCATCAGTGTAGGAGTGTCGTGGCCATATGTGCCCCCAGGGAATTCCCGGCGAATGATATAGACTCCATTGTATAGGTATCTGCACAATAATACACATGGTACTGGTGGCAGGAAGGGGGTGCGCAATGAGGTTCCAACCATCTTACCTTCTCTCTCAATTTCCATCATGGCAGCAGGGGAGACCACAGGAAAAACCGGGTTGGGTTTGTTTCCATGGGACAGAAGTCCGTACGCACTGTTGGCACATGGATCCTTCAGATAACATTCAGTGCAGTGGTGTTGGTGTCACACAACCTCTGAGCTTGCTCCAGGGTGTCCCCACCCGGCGCACACTTGCTGTTTTTTATTAGTCATTAAAAAAAAAAAACAGTCTCGATGATACAGTTATATGCATATTTATATTTTCCAAAGCAGCAGCATGCAACTAATGTCTCCCAGAACACTGGACTCTTCACTTCTTCCTGGCCCTTCTTCCCCAGCCAAGGGGATATCAGCACAGACGGGGGAGTCTTCCCAGCACTGCTTGGCCCAGCACAGTCAGCACTGTCGCTGAAGTTTAGAAGAAGGTGAGGCAGGACGGACTTCACCCGCTTCTTCATACTCCATTCTCTTCCTTTGGTGAACGACATCTGCTCACAAACCTCCTGGCCTTTGTACACTCCACCTTTGGGCATTAGCAGAGGGTCTCTCTGTCTTTTTCTCTTAACTCCAATGTCTCCATGTCTATTTTCTATTATTCCACTCCACATCAAGGCAAAGCAAGTATTACCAAGTGGACAATAATCCTCAGGGGCCAAGCATCATTTACTCTTCCACAAGTGTCTCATATACAGTGAAGTTCCTCAGTGTTTGAACTTTGGGGAACACATCCATCCTTGCTGGGGCCACTACTGAATAGCTTCTGGTACGGCTGGGGCAGATCTGCAAATGGCTCTTTGACCCCTGTGGTTTTGTTCAGTGATGGAAATAACACATTACAATAAATCAAAATGGACGTTATGAACACTAAATCAACATAAGGAAGAAAAAGTTAAATAAATGAACAAAATTTAAGATAAAACTGAAGAAAACACAAAAAGAGCTAAATAATCAAGAAAATAAATAATATTAAACAACAGGATAAATAAAATGAACAAAATGATAAAATAAACAATACTGTTCAAAATAATCATATTAATAAACAAAAAATGAACAAAATGATGCAGAAAATGAATGAAATGATTAGGAAAATTGACACAAGTTTTCAAAATGACTGTAAATGAAATGGGTGAAAAATGAACACAAATTAACATAATAATCAACCAAATGAAAAGACTAGTCAAGCAAATGAAGAAAAAACAATAAAAAGAAATAATAATGAATAAGGCAAGACAATTTTTTTCATATAGCACATTTCACACACATGAGAAGCTCAATGTGTTTTAAATAAAAGCAGAGACGTGACAAAACAGTTTAATTTGATGCATTAAAAATCAAATGAAGAATACAATAAAACCAATAAACACAAATTACAGAAACAGAGCAAGTGCAAGTTAAAATAATAATTTACATTGAAAGTATCAGCAGAACAAACAGTGCGGACAGAAGATTTAAAATTTCAGTGCTTTAAAGAGCTCACCCACATGCACGTTTGGTGCTGACCTCAGTTCTCTTGGTACTTTGTTCCATCTGTGCAACGTAACAGCTAAATGCTGCTTCACCACGTTTTGGTTTGAACTCTGGGTTCTAATTATCTGACTTGAGTCTGTAGATCCCAGGGCTCTATTGGGTTAATATTCTATTAACATGTCATTAATGTATTCTGGACTCGAACCATTCTGTGATTTATGGACCAGTAGCAGAACTTTGAAATCTATTCTATAGCTGACTGGGAGCCAGTGTGAAGACTTTGATCTGTATTCTGATCGATTTGTTCTGGTCAACACTTGAGCTGCAGCGTTGTGAGTGAGCAGTAGCTGTTTGATACTCTTTTGGGGGCAGTGCAGTCAGAAGACCCTCACAGTACTCGAGTCTATTGGAAAACAAAGCATGAATCAGCTTCTCCGGGTCTTAAGTGGTCATGAATCCTTTACCTCTGGATATGTTCTTAAGCTGATAGAAGCCTGTCTTGTGGCTGCTGAAGGTCAGATCTGAGTCTATCATCACACTGAGGTTTTGGACTTGGTCTTTGCTTTTCAGAGACAGTGACTCAAGTCCAAATCCTACTATCCTACTCATTTTCTGCTGAGTTTTAAAAACGGCGATTGTTTCCTATTGACGCCATGTCCTGTTCTGGGTACCTACCCCAACGCAGAGACTCGGTTACACCCCGTAAAGGTTCCTGTAATTTGACCCACGGGGCTGGTTCCTACAGTGGAGACCTGTACCAATGACCCCAGTCCCGTAAAATTACCCCGAAGTTCCTGTGATGGAAATGTACCCAATGATTCTATTGGACTGTAGTCATCTGTGGACAGTTCTAGCTATATCTGTGCATCATCAGCATAACTATGAGAGTTAACATTAGAGTTCTGGAGAATTTGTCCCAAAGGCAGCCTATACATATAGACTGAATGGAGAGGGTCCAAGAACTCACCCCTGAGGAACTCCTTACTGTATGTCATGGCCACTCAATTGGATGTATAACTTCGAATGGTCACCAATTAAGAGTGGACTGTTCCTTTGAGTCCTGCTGAGGGTTCCAACCTGTTCAACAGTGTACTGTGATCCACACTGTTAAATACAGCACTTAGACCCAATAAGACAAGATGTGAGACCTTGCCTGAGTCAGTCAACCTTATATCATTTAACAATACTAAGAGCCGTTTCTGAACTGTGATGAGGTTGGAAACCTGATTGAAATTTGTTAAACCACTTTCTGGACAATCTTGGCTCTAAAAGGAAGATTTGATATGTCTAGAATTGCTTAACACGTAAGCATACAGAGTTTGTTTTTTTTTAAGAGGGGCTTAATGGCAGCTACTTAAAGTGATTTTGAAAATTTGCCTGACTGGAGTGAGCAATTCATTATTGCTGCAAATCAAATTGGACTGAACACACAATATTTTTTTAAAGAAATCAGATAGCATTGCATCCAGACAACATGTCGATGGTTTAATTTGCTGAACTTTTTCCTCTAAAGTCTTTAGGTCAAGTCTATTAAATTCTGACCTAACAGTTGAGTGAATCCTGTGTAGTTTCACAGTTTTCATCATTTCGTTGTTTTACTGCTTTGTGGTAATATTTAACCTTGTGAATTGTATTTTTTCAGTAAAAAAGCAAGCAAATTCATAACACTTTTCTGCTGAGAGGAGTATTGCACCTATCTGATTAGCAGGGTTTGTAAGCTTAAACACCATAGCAAACAGAGTCCAAGTGTTATTGATGTTCCTATGAATAATTTCAGAAAAATGCATGTATGGTCCTGAATAATTCCTGGTTAAAATTACAGTACTATGATTTTGTTTGTAGAAGTCATAGTGAATTTGAAGTTTAGTTTTTCTCCAATTATGTTCTGCTTTCCTGCATTCTGGTTTCAAGGCTCTTCCCATCACTGTGTTCCTCCATGGTGTTTTTGGCCTGATCAACAATTTCTTAGTTTTAACAGGTGCAACAGCATCTATCATATTTGAGATTTTCAAGTTAAAATTATCCAAGAGTTCCTCAACTGACTCTACACTCACATTTAGTGACATAGCTATAGCCTTGATAAACTGAGCACTGGTATTTTCATTGATTAACCTTTTCTTAACAGGCACAGAAGTTAACTGAACATTTGGAATGATCTGTAAATCAAAGAAAACACAGAAATGATCGGAAAGAGCCACGTCCTTCAAATTAACAGAGGAAATGTCAACACTTTTAGAGATAATCAGATCCAGAGTGTGGCCTTGAGTGTGTGTGGGACTTTCACATGTTGCAAGAGGTCAAAAGTGTGAAGAAGAGCACAAAGTTCTTTAGCATCACTGTCCACGTTACTGTCAACTGCCCTGTTATGATAACAGGACTGACAGCAGTTATGCAAACTCGTCAATGACTTTTCCAGAGTATCTTAGAGGGCTTTTGGATCACATTTTACAAAAAAAAAAAAAAACCCCAGAAATATCCAAAAGAGCTAAAATCACCAAATGTAATTTTATTGCACTGAAATACAGATTTAAAAATGGCAGAATAAAAAGTCACAGAATACTGAATGTGTATGTACAAGCCATACCAGAGCACATTTGACAACAAACACATGATTTTATTCTGACATTTATATGTGACTTCCTATAACAGGTCTAGTCTCAAAATTTCAGTGTCTGACCAAAAAAGTCACACCTTAATATTTTGACCACTTTTTCACTCTTGCATCTATTCATTAAGCTGATGCAAAGCCAGACATGTACTTCTGTCTAGAGTTGCCTTCATTTTTGCCCCAAACTTGTACTCAATACTTGGTAATCTTCTCTAGCACATGAAGACTTTGAGTGGGGTTAATATTTGGACTCTGTGGAGGCCAATCCATGCTCCTTGAACCACTCTGTCACTATTTGAGCCTGAATTAATCCTGGCATTGCCATCTTGAAATATGCCTTCAGTGAAGAAAAAAAATCCACCAATGGAAAATGATAGAAGTTACAATAAGCTTCCTACTGCATCAGATAGTGTTAAAAAATACTTGGTGCATCTAAAACATATTACTTATGGCAGTTATTACTCCATGGAAAGCACTGAACTATTTTCCTCATTAAATCCAGGTGGTCACTTTTGGATATTTAAGGTATGACCTTGTTATCAATTGTTTTTGCCGTTTGACTTTGACTTATGCCTGAGGCTCGACAGAGTTGGTAATCCGCCTCATCTCCATCCTCACAAGAATTTGAGTTGAAGTTGACATTCGAACATTTGGTGTGATTTGAACTGGGCTTGAAAGATTATAGCTTTGACTTGGATGAACTTGACACTTGGCTTGGATTTGTCCTAAAGGGCATGAGACCAATTTTCTATGGTCCAACACATTTCCAGTGTCCAAGATCTGACTTGGATCCAACATAAATGGCTACAGAGTAACAGTTGATTGAGCCCAGACATTATGTAGCAAATAACATGTTTTTTTTTCTTGACAGAGCAGAGTTGACTCAAAATGTGTGACAGAGTAGAAAGTTGAGACCTGCTTTGATGGTCTAGAACTGTGTCAAATTTTTCCAGTTTCGTCCAATAATGTGTTGACTTGAAACTGAGACATTTGGCAGTGATAAAAGCATACACTTGATGTGATAAACTTGACACTTGGAGGTGTCTGTAATGACTTCACACCCTCAAATTCATGGTCTTGTATTTAACTTCTGACAGATTTTCTTTTTAAATAGGCCTATGTTTTGTTCTTGCACACAGCGCTACTCTGGATTGTCTTTGCTTTTCTCCTGGAGGTGCATGTCCAGCTCTCTCAGCTGCTTCAGGAAGCCCCAGTTCGGGATGATCCGTCTCCGTTTTTTCACATAATCGATGGCGTCGACCACTGTCATGTTTTCATTGATCATCAGGTAGGCCAGAAAAAGTGTTGCAGACCGACTCCTTCCCATCACACAGTGCACCAGGAGCTTATCTGCACATGTGTCAAACACAGAGGAATCTATTAGTCAATTTGTCATAATTGTTTTTCCAAACCATTTGCCAGTGATATCTAATCACACTACACTTTTTAATGCAAGAACACTGAACATTGTATATATATTCTACAAAACAGAGGGGACACTAGCTTAGTGACACTTACTTAACCCTATGTTTTTGTTTTGGACATGTACCTAAAATGATAACAACCCTGACATAGGCTGTAGGAAGCTAGAAGTTGTTGATGGGAGATTTACAGAACAATTTATGAAAAACAATTTTTGAGCGGTGAGCGGTGAATGCCAAAATTCTTCAATTTTTTTCCCCAAGTTTTGTGTTAACATTTGTAAAAGATGTCTTTCTAATCTTGTAAAATATTGTGGCAACTGCAGTTTGCCAAAATTTAGATGGGGTCAGGCCTATGAGTCCCTACAGGCCTATTTATGTTCCCTGGTCCAATGTTAGGATTTTTAAAAAGCAGTCGTATTGAGGAACATATTTATGGGGGAAAAAACGCACTCTTGGTATTAGCTGAGAAGGTCCGTTAGCAAATGCTTAGCGTCACACAGCACTGAATAAAGCAAATAACATACTGTGTTGTAAAATTCATCTTACCACTTGTAAAGTTTACTAAAATATTATCATTACTTTTAGATAGTAGAATTAAAAAGTAATTTTTTAATTAAAAATTACATTTTCCTTGGTGAAGCAACTAGCTTTGGTGATTGCTAGCATGTAGCGTTAGTTGTTAGCATATAGCTAACAGGTTTTTCTTTTACTCTGCTAAGGTAATTAAAACAACTAACATGAGAGATTTTTATTATTTAGTTAAGTCTGGGTATATTCACTTGCTGGACTATATTTTTTTTCAGGAAAGAGATACATATTCACAGCTACAGTATAACTACTACATTAAAGGAACAAAACAGGGGCAGCTAAAGGCTAATTCTATTCAGCACATGTGGCTAACATTATTTTCTCTCCATATATGCAAATTTGTTTTCTTCACTGTTCTCACATTTCCCTAACTATCTCACCATGGCTTGTGTTTTAAATGTTTCTATCTTTTTAGATGCCTGGATATAACACCACCAGTGGGAAATGAGGAAAATCATCACACATCAGTCATAAGCAACAGCTCTGCACTGGGGAAATATCATACTGGCCTGTAAGTTACTGCATTCAGCATAAAATGCTGTAGACTGAGGCACATTTGTCATGATAAGATGCATGATTTTCTGGAAGGACATCATGCAAGAGGAGGCATGACAACACAGACATGGAAAACATATTATACTACCCATATCAAGGTGAGATAGCCTGGACTGATCTATTTATGTCATAAAATGATCAAATTATTGTTGGCAAGAAAGCAAAATTATTACAGAAATAAACAACACTTCTGCATATGTAACAGTCAAACTTGAAATGACAATATCTTAGGATTATTTTGAACACCACACTATATTTTTCTGTGGTTTTGGTGAACTGACCCTTCACCCACTGGCTTACTCTGAGGATTGCTCAATGTTTTGCCAATGAACTTGGCAGCACAGAAGAAATACTGGCTGAGGTCAAATCCTGGGACATCCTCTGCCACCACCCCATAGTAGACAATGTCCATGTCGTCATAGTAACCAGCTCCTGTATCCACGTTGTTCCACGTCCCCTCTGCTGCGTTCAAAATGTGTGTAATACCCAGACTCTTCAGTTTATACTTGTCTTTTGCCGTCTGCCTGCAAGAATTTGGTATGAATATTATTTTAGTCCTCTATTATTTAATTCAGTTTAGTAATTTAATGCTTTTTCACTTACTCATCCCCGATGTAGACATTAGGCCAGACCTCGTTGACATGAGTATAAGCCACACTCCCACGGTTAAGGATTTTCTCCAGCTCATAGCCCCCAGGTGTGACATATTCATCCACTGGACTGGATTCCTCTGCCGCCTTTGTAACATTTATCTTTGACTTGTGAGAAGCCATTTTCTCACTGTGGCTTCCTTTCACACATGATGTATCACCTTAAGGGGAGACAGAAAGAAATGCCGCACTAGCTTTTTCCTTCCGTTTTTTCCTGTGTTTGACAGGGATATAAAAATTAGTTTTGAGTTTTTGTTTTCCACATGCATGACCGTCACTAGGACTCACCACAAGAAGAGATTAAAGCTCTTCAGTTTCCTGCTTGAGATTTTTTTTTTGCTTCGTCACTCTGGCAGCTTGTTTTGAAGCAGTCCTTAAAAGCAGAACATGGTTAGGTTTAATTCTGGCCGGGGCAGAGATTGTATAACCACTCTGTGACGGGCATCAAATGTGGGGGATATTTTTAGGGCTGTGATGTGGCAGCCCCCTGACCTTAGCTGCCACGCTCGCGTCTGTGGGGAAAACTTCCACCCAGCCAGTCCCTGCCACCATCCACTTCAAAACACACAACTTTAATCTCTGCTGCTGGCAGGAAGCCGTGCTTATCCAAACTTTGCACTTGCCAAAGGATACCCATATTCACTGGAGTGAGCAGGGGCACTCTGAGCTTTTTTGCTCAGCCTCAGTATGAGCGACTCCTTGAAAATGTGTCAGGCTTTCTGCATATCTTTAGATGTTGAGAGAAACCATGTAAGCACTGCCTCACAACACCCGTTAAGGATGTTCTGCATCTTCTGGAGCCTCTCGGGGCCAAAAGAGAACTGAAATGTGTCAGACTGTTAGACAGATGAGGTTTTTCACAAGATGGCACCCGTCTTTGATTCCCTGTTATATGATATGCATGGTCCATTCAGTGATCTAAATACAAGCCCCAAAGTGAGAGTGTGATGATGGCTGTATTGCAGAATGGCTGGATGAAGCTGCTAACATGTCAGACAGAGTTTTCACACTATCAGGCTCCTTTATTTTTCCCTCATATCTTCAGAGTCTGCCATCATTCATTCTGACAGTGAAATCATTAAACCTGTGATATCCAATTCCTTTTATTTTGACAGCATCTCTCTCTTTCTGTTTCCCAGTGTGCTCTGAAGAGCATCTCTTATTAAGATGGCTTCTGCTTTTCATCTCTTTTCAAAATCTGACCTGAATCTGTACACACGCTCAGAACCGTGCTGGCATATTTTTGTCATCTTGTATCAAGCCTCTTAAAACATCACAGTCTTAACTGTTCGACTCTGGATTGCAGCAGTTTAGACACAGTATTTGGAGAAATGTGAATAAATAAGTGGAGCATTGTTTATTTATAGTTATACGCTGTCTGAGTTCTTCAAGTACAGCAGGGCGTTTGGCAGTCGTGTTGCATTTACTTAAGTATCCACTGCAATATTGATTGTATTTCATGAATGACCAGTATTTCTATAAGATTGAGCTTCATAAATAAACACTTCAACTTGTCTTTTCTGTTTATTGATTGATGCTTGTCTTCACTGGGATGCTGGTGCTGAGGTGGTAACATAGCTGAGCATGAAAACACACGAGAGCCATATAGTAAAATTAAACTTTACTTGCCAAAAATATTCAGTTTACAACCATATTTCTTATTCGTATTTATTTTCCTTTCACTATACAGTTTTCTTCTAAAGTGAGGCCGCCTAACCCAGAAGTTAGAGGGGGTTGGACTTAGGCACACTGTTTGTGAGGGCTTTGCCTTTAATTCTTGTATGTTTTCATCTGGTTTTCACCTGCTACTTGTGCTACTGCTCTTACTGCTTCTTTGCACATGCCGTTCTATAAATTAAATGAAATATGATCAAATATTCTGGTCTTAAGTATATATAAATAATGGAAAATTGCCAACTTCACTGCATTTTTGTACTGTATTCTTATGATTCATCTTCATTCATAGGCCCTTTTCACAGCATATATTTTGGCTTGTTAAGGGAAAATAAATAAATAATGCATCATTAAGCATTCACTCCTGCGTGTTCTCTGTCTACCTCCTCGCCTAAGTCCTCATCTCTTTCCCACCTGCAATCAGCCATAGCACAAAGCCAGGCCTCCACTACAGTTCATTTACAGTATATTTACCTAAAATCAAACAGAAATCATAATCTTAAAGGTGCAGTCTACAATGTTGGCAAACTAGCTAGTCAGCAATTGTCCGCGGCAGACCGATATAAATGATCAGCCGGGCGATGTGCCAGTCAACATGGCTTACAACCTCACAGCTGTCAAGCTAGTATGTCTGTTTTTTTCTTATCTGCACCAGATGTTGAAGGAATCTGAAATACAGGCTGTCTCTCCGCAGTCATCCTGGGGTTAGATAAGTTTACAGTTGCTAGCTGTGAAGTAGCTACTGCTATGACTGTTTTCAACTTTGCGTATCCCTGTGAGGTTGTAGGCAGTGTTAACTGGCAGGTCACCTGTCCAAACATATACAGTATAGCGGACCGCTATGAACAATGGGTTGCTAGCTAATTTGCCTACATTGTAGACTGCACCTTTAAGATATGTAATTTGTTTGATTTTAGGTAAATGTAGATAATCAAAGACATCACCTTTAATTTGGCCCATCTTTTGATGGCTAACACAAAGGGCATAGGGCATCAGTTTTTGGAAGCTACTGAATACAGTGGGGACAATAAGTATTGGGAAATGTAAAAATGTGCAAGTTCACCCATTTAAAAAGATAAGAGAGGTTTGTAATTT